>JADOBS010303742.1:0-23427 GCA_015708375.1 Cydonia oblonga | reverse complement strand
TTATAACGGTTATCCATCGGTTATGGGTATTACCTGCGGTTATAACGGGTATCCATTTGCCCATTTAATTTAATATATGTAAAATTAAAAAAAAAAATTAAAAACCCTCAGAGAACCCACAACTCAGTCACTCTCTCTCTCCATCGCTTTCTCTCTCCGTCTCTCGACTTCGACTCGACCTCACCTCGGCAACCTCGCTCAGACAACCTCCTCACCTCAGAATCTGGCCACACGGCCCACACCCACATCACACAGACCCCCTGATCTCTCTCTCGACTTCTCGGACCTTGACTGTGTGGAGGAGCCTCTCTTCTGTGATCTCTTACTTCTGTTTGATTCATGCTAATTGGTGTCGTTGTTCTAAATGGGATACTAATTCAATTTATACATTTCTTTTGTAGGCCTCTTTTGGTGACAATGAGTTGATGATACTTTGTGATTGAACGTGCTCGAAAGTTTTTAGTTTTGGAATATTTTGGAGCTTTGAATTCTAGTATTCAAGATAATGACTACTTTTTGTTTTTAGAAGCTTTACTTTTTAATCATATGGATTATAATTAAAGACTTGTTTGAGTGTAGTAGAAAAATATTGTTCGTAAACTATTATTTCAATTATTAGAATTATATGAGGACTTAAATGATTAAAATAGGGAAATGTATACTAAAATGTACCCATAACGGTGTTTAATTGTCAGAAAATGAAAATTATGACAAATTTTTCTTTTTGTAATTTTCAAATTGTTTAAAAAAATGTAGACGAGCGAAAAAAGAAGTAAATGGGTAAAAAAATGATAAACGGGTTCAAAAGCGGGTAAACGGGTAAATGGTTATGGTTTTGGTTAAATGGGTAAATGGTTATGGTTAAATGGGTACACGGTTATGGGTATGGATAACCGTTTATAAACGGTTTTGGTTATGAGTATAACCATTTATGCAATTACCCAACGGGTAAACGGTTATGAGGGTATGAATATAAACGGTTATGGGTAAATAACTGCGGTTACTCGCCCACCATAACCGTTGCCCATCCCTAGCTACATGTATATTCACATTCTCTCACTACAAAGTGATTGAGCATTATCCAATTTTCTCATGATCGATCACTCACTCTTATCATCATTATTAGTGTATTTTCCTGACGGAGATGGTTTCACCCCTAACCATTGCAAAATTGAACTTAAAAGCGAGTTTGCTTTCTGTTTTGTCATTGTTATCTTATGTGGTATTGGTGGCTCGCCAGGTTTTTTCCATTAGATACACTTCGTCTGAACTTTAACAAAGGTCGTCTATAGTCTTCTGTTTTGTAATTCCTTTCTTCTTTAATTGAGTTGCCAATGTTTAAGAGAGAAAGGGAGAGAGAATGAAATGAAGTTGAATGTTTTAAATGTTAAAAAATAATAATAATTAAAATTGGTGTGCGCATCCAGGGAATCGAACCCTGGTCAGTACCGTGGGAGGGTACTATGATACCACTACACCAGATGCGCTTGCTTGTTCTAATGATTTATAGTGACTATACTTGCAACATTTTTCCAATTTGTTATTTCTAACTTCTGATACGTAAGGTAACGTTAAATTCACTAGCCAAACAGAAGCTCGTTCCAATCCGAAATTCTACCATGCTACGACATGTGGCATGCATCCGACTGGAGAAATGAAGAGATGGATGTGTTGTCAAGGATTTAATTACCAAAAATTAAAGAGTCGAAGATCTCGATGTATGCTATACACTGGTGCATATCAGAAAAACCCGAGAAAAAAGAAGAGGAACAGAGGATTCACCAAAAGAATTATCAATTTGGTGTTAATCAAATTTCCACCATCAGTTAAGAATATTGTTACAATTATTCAATTGTTCAGCTATTTTGCAGCGCCTTTTGGGATCCTTGAAACGAGCAGGTTTCGGGTTTATTTTTTCTCAGGAAGCTTCTCTAGCAACTCCGGAATAACTTCAAATATATCGCCTACGAGTCCATAGTCAGCAACCTGTGATGTTTAAAGTTTATTTTACCATTGGAATGGCAAAATCAGCAGCATGTAAGTGCATCCATGTTACATCATTCCAAAAGATCTTGGAACTACGAAAACTACATGCAAAGCAAGTTTTGCGGAATGTAAATTCCTTAAACCTAAAACACAATCTGATTCATATTTCAAGAACGCTTCCCCCTTTTTCTTTTCCGCAGCGGAGGACGTAAAAATGGCTTGGACTTTTGGATCTTTGAGAAAATACTAAATTCTTTAAGAAATGAATGCATCTTGTATAGGATGAACCTTGACAAAACTTCGAGAGAGTTCAAATCATCACCTGAAATATTGGGGCATCTGCATCTTTGTTCACAGCAACAATGTACTTGGAGTCTCTCATGCCTGCTAAATGTTGAATGGCTCCTGAAACACCAAAAGCCAGGTACAACTCCGGGGCAACTATCTTTCCAGTTTGGCCAACCTAACAGACAAAGCAATCACATTCTAAGAGAAGTTACAACAAAAATACAGGACAAACAGAACATAACACTAATTATAACAGGATCAAGGATGTGAGACATCATGTCCTCGAGATAGTGCAAATGGTTAAGATTCATGATATCTTTATGGCGGACGATTTTGAAATCAGAACATTCAATTCCAGGAGATGTTTTGCCTGTTGAAGAAGTATAAACTAAAGAGGAAAAAGCATACTAGCTTTGACTAGAACAGGTACTCCAATAGTCCAATGAAGCATCTGCACTACAAACTACTTAATTGGGACTACAAACTACTCCAATAATCCAATAGTCCAATGGTCCAAAGAAGCATCGGCACTACTAACTACTCCAATAGTCCAATGACTAGAACGGAAGATGTTTTTGGATCCCAGAAAGGATTCTGAATTGGGACTTAACAAGCCCTTCTATATGGGATGAATTATTCACTTGTTGCATAATGTCAACTTATAACAGATGAGTTTTGAGAGTATCGTGTCATTACAAAATATTCTTCAAGGTTGGGAAGAACATTTATAAATGTTACCTGCAGCTCATTAGGAACATATCCGGCATCAACAGCAGCACGGGTAGCTCCAACTAATGAAAAGAGAGGAAAGAAACGTCAGATTTTTCTTATCCACGTTGCAAAAACAGAACATGCCTATAAGTTCAAGTATGGAAGGCCAAAATTCATCTAAATTATGAATTTAATGCATGTTGTTGATATAACTCAACAACATATCACATTGCTAGAACAGAATATGCGTATATACTCAAATATGGAAGGTTAAAATTTTTCTAAATTGTGAATAAATGTTTATAGAACTCAACAAAATTCTGTATATCATACTAAGTCGTAAGAAAGCATGGCAAGTAATCAACAAGAAACATTACAAATTATCAGCATACACACGCACAGCCACAACTCACATGCAACAAAGTAACAAGAATAAGACGCACAAAGAGCAACGCTAATAAGATTACAGATGCTGGAAAGAAAGAAAAAAAGAATGGAGTTCTGAGCACAAAAAGGATCAGTGGAATTACCAGCTGCACCAAGTTTCTCTGCGAGTTTTTCTATCATTTTGAAGTTTTCAGCACTTTTCAACGCACGGCCCCCAGTAACCACAACACGAGCATTCCCAAGATCAGGCCGTTCTGTATCCTGTGATGTGTGCTTTACATATCGAGATTTACCAACAGAATCTGCAAATGAGATATAAAGCTATATTAAAAGATGGCCTAGTTTTAATAGTCAATTAGGTAAAAAATTTAACAGCTCCATTTATGATTAAAAGGACGTTTTCTATGGTTACACCATAGACACTTGTAGCATTACCGTTGACCAGCGACAATGAATTCACAGGTGGGCATAGAAGTAGTCACATAACTTCTTGTTAATTAAATTAGATTTAAACGTATATTTGACTAGTAGATATTATGCATTCAAAAATGACAATCTGACCTTCACCAAAAGTGGAGAGGTCAACCTGGGAGATAGAAGCTTCATTTGATTTCAAATCAGCCGAGATGGGGGGCACTGGAAAAGATGTTGATCTAATGCTCAGCAGACAAGGGCCAGCACCAGTGTATCGAACAGTACAAAGGGCATTTCCGGCATATATTGGCCTGCCAAATGAAAAGATAATCTTACATTCTTACTGGTAGCTTGATGCAACCGACATGTACCACAGATACAGAGTCAAAAGTCAACCAAGACATGCTTACACAGGAACGTGAAACTAACCCTCTAGACCTTTCCACAAGTGAAACCAGATACAAGAATAAAGATGTATTTCATGTTGGCATGCATCTGAGTTATAGTAAGCAGATAGTTCATTTTGAAGAGCAGGGTATTTTCTGATGCATTAGGATATGGTTTTGTAAACACTGTTGTAGTGGCTTTGATAGATTTATACTTCAGTGAATTTCTATTTCACCGTGTTGTACTGTTGTTTAGTTACTTTCATTTTACCAAACTTGTTATGTACGAAAGAAAAACAAAATCACCAAACAATAATTTACAGAATACGAGAAGTGATCACAACAACAACCTAACAACAAAGTTACCTGACAAATAGATGAGAATCAGAAATTTCAATCACATCCGTGATTGGAGAAACATCTAAAAGCGCAGCAGCCCGTGGCAGTATGTTCTTCCCAAATGAACCCGACGCAGTGATTACATGTGAGTACCCGCCTTTCTGCTGAACCAAATGGATCAGTCTAGCCCAAGGTTCTGCCAGAGGATGACTAAATTTCTCAGAATCAGCCACAAGCACCTACACAAACAGTTAGCAATCAAACACCATAACACTCTACATATTTCAAAATCCCATATCATCATATGGGTCAGTAACCCATTTGGAAATATAAAGGGCCATTTGATAACCATTTCATTTTCAATTTTCAATTTTTTTGAAAACCGAAAACTCGTTTGGTAACTATATCCTATATACTAAAAACTAAAAACTGAAATGGTTATCAAACAGGCCCTAAAACAACTTCAAATGCAAGATTTTTAATTACAGCTTGAAGAACGTGCGGGGTACCATTTGAGATACCTGAGAAACTGACGGGTCACACGAAGCAGCATTCACAGCCGCTTCGTGGAGGGCAGGGCCAGAGCCTGCCAATAGCAACGAAATCGAGTTTTCGTTGCTTAAAGAACTTGCAGCCTTCACTGCGCTCACTGATTGGGGTTTGATAGCACCACCTTCGTGTTCGGCTAAAACCAATGTGCTAATCTACACAATTATTCAAAATAAAGCACAAAGTTATACAACTACGGATTGGAAATGAATTTTCAGTATATTAGTCGAAGCGAAAATTTGAAAATTCTGAGGTGACTGGAGGAAAGTGAGACTTACGGATCTTGAATTGAAGGATGAAGCGAAAATTCGTGAGTTGAAGGAAGGAACGATTCGTTTCCTCAAGGCTCTGAAAGCTGCCATTTCTGAAGCTCTCTCCCTCTGTGTGTGTGTAGCTTTTGGGGACGATGGAGGAAGAATGACATAAGGCAAACGATCGAACCGCCTGAGCTCCAAACTTCCTAATAAACGTGGCATTCTTATCAGTTATCACAACGGTTTTCAAGAAAAAACGGTGCGTTTCGAGTGGGTCTTCACTTTTACCTTCTCATTTAACAAATTTACTAACGATGACGATCCCATCTAACGGCTATATAATAAATAAATAAACAATTTTCACAATTTTTTCGATTAAACACTTAATTATAGATATGTTAATAGAATTATTAAACGATTTTATGCTGAGTTGATTTTTTAGAGTTGATCTTTAGAATTTGACCTATAAAAAATGAGAAATGTCCAAAAATGAGAAGGTTTCTAATATTCTCTTGCAAATTTTACTCTCTTTTGTGTGACCACAATTTTTTTGTGTGACCATAGATGGCATTAAATTGTTGGTATTAATAATTGGACGAACATAGATGAGATTGTAAATTACTCAACGCACAAGTACAAAATGATGTATCATGGTTCACTTGAAAATTCTTGAATTACTAGAGATGGTTTCAACAAATGAATATTGCGAAGAAATTACATATTGCACATTCCGACTCGAAATATACACCTAGGCTGTCACGTTTCAACTTGAAATATACACCTAGACTGTCATGCCCCGAACTCTAGATATGTCAAGGATTAACACACGACGTTTGTTTTACCTGCTCAACAGCCATGCAACGCTTCGAGGACATGACCAAAAATAACCAAGCTATTCAATAACATAGTCATTTTTTTCATGGTTACATCTAACCTCTGTGTTAGACTACCTACGCACCCCAAGATGAGATCAAGCCATTCATAATTCAACTTTTGAGAAACTCTGATATTTCTCATAGTACTTTATAGCAAAAAAATAGAGCTCCAGAATCACTCAATATAACTCAACTAGCATGATTCACTAGATTGTGGACAACATAACAAAACCATATGCCAATCAGGATTGTGATTTCGTTATTCACACATATCACCATGTTTTCTAACAAAATTCAACAATCACCACAAGTAATCTATTCCATGAATCAAAGATGCACTATGTTAATATTTAATTATGTTGATCACCCAACAAGATCAAACATCGCTTCACTAATTTTAATAAGCCAACCTATATATGGTTTACCGTATATTCTCTACTTGAAACTCAAATATTCAACATCGTAACTCTATGTTACAATCACAATCGTGAACCCGAGTAAATTATGTGCAAAAGAATCTAGGGTTCCGGACGAACTCAACGGAATATAATAGAAAAGGGATTCCGAATCACTAAACACAATCCAACAAAGATAGGGTTCCCCAATGCAAATTAACCAGGCAGACTCTAGGTATCAATCTGATAGCGTGGTTCCCCAATGCAGATTAACCATGCAGAGTCACCGTTAGAATGCTCATAGTCCCCAGTGTAGATTAACCAGGCGAGACTATCCATGTACGACACTACTACATGGTGCTATCATTTCATCACACATGATATAACATACAATATAGACTCCACATGAATGACAATTGTAAGCACATACACTATAGACTCCACAACAATCAACAATTATGTAATCACATAGACATACAAGTTTTACAGAATAATGCTAATACGGTCCTCAACATATCTCTTCATACTAGTAATCACACATTATCATTATTGTTATCTAGAAGCTCAATACACAAGTAAATCCCAATAAAGTGCCACTTGCATGCAAACCGAGACACACATCCCTAAGGTGGCTCACTAACTAAGATTGACCCACTAGACTCTATCAGATCTCTAGTAATGCTAATTTCTGCTCCTAAGAATGATTCAAAACATGACCAAAAGTTAACCTTCAGTCAACGTGGTTAACAATAAAGTCAACAACCTTATGTAATTCAATACGAAAGATCTGCACATTGAATTTTTTATCCATAAATTCCTAAGATTCTTACCTAAAATGAATAACAACATACTATTTTTCGTGACGATCCAACAGTTGGATTTTTGTTTATTATAAGAGTCAAGTAGTGGTTCTTTGTGAATTTAGGTTCAAACGATGAAATGTCATCAAATGGACATCGAAAATGAAATCAGGGCATTGAAATTAGTCTAAGGAGACAAAGTAGGGTCATTGGCAACACGCCATCTCCACACGCAGACATATGTAGTAGTTGGCGGTTCTGACTCGCCGGAGTTTTTAACGATCACCAAAATGACTCAAATTATACTAGCATTAAGATAGTGAGGAGTAAAGTATTTTTCATATTCATTGGAGTGCAAATCTAGCCAGAGGACGATGAAAAGTGTCGTGGAAGTCACAGATTTGTTGTAATTTTGTGGCGTCACTGTGAATGTTTCGATAGGTGATTGGAACCCATAGATCTCGTCCTGAGGTCCTGGGCTATCAACTAGTGGTGATGGTAGACCTTGGGGGTGGACGGAAGGGTGGTTTTGTCATTGATGAGGCTCTTAGTTGTTGATCTCGGTATGCCGAGAAAACATGGCCAAATAGGCACAAGGTTGGAGTGGGTTGTGTTCGTGAGGATGATGAGTTTAATGGTGGTGGTGGCAACAAGCCTTGCCGTCAGGGCTTACTGAAAAAGTCTCGGGAAGTCTGGATTGAACACAGGTCACTAGGCCGTGTACTTAGGTCAATGCTAGCCAACACTCAAATGGGAAGGCTTCTCTAGTACTTCTTGAGCATTCCACTTATAAAGGTCTTAATGATGAAAATCCCACCGCCTTTGCTTGTTTATTTCTCCTTCGTTAAAACTCTGTTTTGCGAACGGTCTTCGCCTACACGTTCGTAGGATTGAGCTCTATCTAGAAAAAACTAAGAGTGACTACGAA
The DNA here is from genome assembly GCA_015708375.1 of Cydonia oblonga. NCBI lineage: Eukaryota > Viridiplantae > Streptophyta > Magnoliopsida > Rosales > Rosaceae > Cydonia > Cydonia oblonga. The sequence continues at coordinate 15,115 of JADOBS010303742.1, read as the reverse complement.
GGTCCTACGACCTTTTAATGACCATTTACGAAAATCAAACTTTATAACTAAGTAACCAAAACTCGAAATTTGACGGAAAATATGATATATGAATAATTGAATAGTGGAATCCAGTGATGAGATTTCACATGGACACTTGAGTCGAAGAATGTTGGCCAAGATCTGTAAGGTGATGAAGCCATAAAGTGATAGTAAAGTGGAAAGTTAAGAATAAATCAAAACTTAAATTAATTGGATAAAAGTGCGCATGTGAGCGAGGTTAAACCTTTATTACAAAAATAAGTGTCAGAGCATAAGTATCATGGTGCAATATAAAGTATAAATACATCTTACAATTTCCCTAAGCTCATTTGACACACCCCGACCAGGAAAGGTCGAAGCATGCTGGCCATCACCGAGAGGTGACGTAACCATAAAGGTAAGTGATGTGATAAGTGAATAAACTTAAACTAATTAGAGCTAATAATAATACTAAACAGTGAAAGAGTGCGCATTAGTGGGAAGAATCCCACTACAATTATTCAAAGCGTAATAGACAGTGAGACTACATAAGAATAATCAAAGTAACTAAAGTACACTTATTACACAACAATGATAAGTTCATACATCTAAGCAGAAGGAAATGTCAGAATTGCCGAGATTCCTCGAGTGACACAAAGAGTACATCTATCTAGGTCCTGGAGGGGTGAAAAACAAAGTTGAGTGGGTCAGCAAAACCATGCTTATACGAAATATCTTTATATTTGAATATACTAACCCCTAGCCGTAAAACAAGTATAGTTTCCTTTGAAAAGAACATGCTACATAAGTGAGTACGTATCCATAATACTAGAATCAATATATCGATGAATATGTATGCCATGTTATGATAATATCAATGCCATAATAATATAAACATGTCATAATCAAGTATAAATAAGTGCCCATCCATCTAGCTGACACACGAGTTCAAACAGATAATTTTTTACACGAACAAGAGTGGGTGTAATCAATACGCCTAGTACTACGATCACGTGATGGCTGGTACAAAAGCACGGTCACATACAAGTCGGATTGCCTAATGCAATCTACCCGACAGGACTGGTACCTAACTTTGATCCAACATGAGCGAACGGTGTGATGTGAACATACACGTGAAGGACTGGCCCTGGCCCTTGCCCTGGGGCAAGTACAAACATCGGTGTAGCCAGATAAGCATGTACAAATATGTATGAATGCCATGACAGTAATATCCCAGCCATATAGCAACATTTAACATAATTATCACAATTATCCACTACTTGGCAATATACACGTAAAGTGAAGTATTTATGCAATTTTGGAAACTATAAATACGTATAGATATAAAAACAAACTGCCCACTCACAAGTACATCGCTGGATCGTAGCCCCTGAGCCTAGCTTGGCCTCGTATGTCCTCGGGATAAGTTCCCCCTACATGCGAAATAACTAAAATATAATTAATTAAAGCACATAAACGGAAACCTAAATAAAACCCTCATAGTTTGCTCAAACCTAGGGTTTAAATATATGAAATCGATCTACTCGACGTCACGAACCTACACAAATTGATAGAAGGTCAATCGGAGGCCGGACGCACCGCCACGTGTCGCTGACCCACGTGGACGTGCCTGCGAATACGGTGTACTCGCCTTCCTCTCGAGTTTCTGCAGTTTTTGCTGATTTTTTGTTCAACTTTCAGAGCTCCTAACGAGCTCGATTCTCAACCAAATTCAATTGTACAAAAGCCAAATTAAAGTTCGGAATGTGGTGAATGGATCCATATTCACAGAAAGTTCAGGTGTGGTATGTGTTGTCCAGAAATGTGCTCTAAAAGTGGCCAAATGGCCACGGCCAAATTTTTACAGAAAGTTGGAAAATTTCTTCCCAACTTCCAAAGTTGATTTCTAACTTAATAGTTAACTAAATTTGATGATTCAAAAGCCATTTTGAAGTTAGAAATGTAGAGCATAAGTCTATACCTATTAGATGTCCAGTCATGGTCGAGGTTGACCGGAAAAATGCGATGAAAGTGGCCAACTGGCCACTGTCTTTTTGTTGGAAAAATCTGTGCAACTTTCTTCACTTCGAGTTGTTTCACGACAAAGCTTCCTGAAAATTGTCCTAGGAGCCTCGAGGAGTTGTGGGAAGGCTTCCTCGACCTTCAAAACTTCTTAACTCGTCCTGAAAATCGATGAACTCGAACTCACTGAGTTCGGACTTCACGAGTTCGACGATGAAAACTCGTCCATTTCGAATTTTGAGAACATGGTTGTGATTGTGGGACTAAGGTGAGTGAAATGGGAGTGATTGTGGGTTCGATCTACGAGCTTTGAAGCTTGATCATGAGGTTGCAGAGGAAGAGAGTATAAGGGAAGAGAGAAGGAAGAGAGAGAGATAGAGTGTTTTCTGATTTTTTTTCCTTGCTTTTTCTAATTGGGTGCTGCAAATGAGGGATGGAAGTGATTGGTTGGTGTGAAATAATGGGAAGTGATGGGTTTAACTAATAGGGAATGCACGGGTTGAGTGAAAAGGTAGATAGGATAGGGTTATTTGGATTTCTTACAATAAAAGAAATCAAAACCTATTTGAAACAGTGATTTCACACTGGTAAAACTTCAAGTACATTTGAAACAACGCGTGAACTTTAAATTACGACGCGAGAAAACATACAAAGAAGAAATAAACACGTCCACGTCCTTCGCCACTAGGGGCATAATAGTCAATTCATATACTTGGGAAGAAATTACACATGAAAATTAGGGACTGGTCTTCATAATCTACCCCCTTATAAAAATTTCGTCCCCAAAATTTCAACATTAACTACATATCAAAACTGTAAATAGACGTGCATATATGTCTCGCAAACGATCTTCTGTCTCCCAAGTAGCTTCCTCAACTAAGTGGTTCCTCCATAAAAGCTTCACCATTCTCATGGTCTTGTTCCTAAGAACCTTATTTTTCCAATCAAGGATAGTCACTAGAACCTCATCATAAGTCAAATCCGAGTTGATCTCTAATGGCTGATGAGGGATCACATGTGATGGATTAGATACGTATCTTCGCAGTATCGACACATGAAACATATTATGCACTCTCGCCAACTTTGGCGGCAAAGCGAGTCGATAAGCCACCTCACCAACTCGTTCAATGATCTGGTACGATCCGGTGTACCTAGGGCTGAGCTTTCTTTTCTTTTTGAATCGCACAACACCTTTCCACGGCGATAATTTCAAGAATACTCAATCACCAACCTCATAAACTCTATAAGTGGAATGTCTATCTACGATACTCTTCTGTCGATCCTAGGCTGCCTTCAGGTTAGCCTTTATCACTTGAATGTTCTGTGTCATCTCAATCATGATCTTGGGGCCCATCAAAACCCGTTCACCAATTTCGGACCAACATAATGAAGTACGACATGGTTTCATATACAACGCTTCAAATGGTGCCATACCAATGCTAGAATGGAAGCTGTTGTTGTAGGCAAACTCTATCAATGGTAAACGGTTATGCCAAGTGTTTCCAAACTATTGAACCGACGATCTCAACATATCTTCCAATGTCTAGATAATCCTCTTTAACTGCCCATCAGTTTGAGGGTGATAAGCGGTGCTGTAGAGTAATCTCATTCCCAAAGCTTCCTGAAAAGCTACCCAGAACTTCGAAATAAATCAAGGATCTCGATCAGAAATGATACTAATTGTTCAGCCAACTTACCCAACAAGTAATTCTTGCGAACGGGTATAAAATATGTTGACTTGGTAAATCGATCAACTATTACCCAGATACCATCATAACCATTTCTTGTACGGGGTAATTTGTAAACGAAATCCATCATAATCTCTTCCCATTTCCACTGGGTATCGGGAGTGGTTGTAACAATCCAAATGGCTTTTTCCTTTCTGCCTTAACTTGCTGACAAACTGCATAACGACTAACATACTCTGCAGTTTCTCTTTTCATGCCTGGCCAATAATAAAAACGTTGGATGGTATGATACATCTTGGTACTCCCTGGATGCATCGCATAAGCAGAAATGTGTGCTTCATCTAATATGTCTCTCTTTAGTTCCTCAACATTTGGTACATAAATCTGATCAACTTGCATAAGCATGCCATCAGGATCTCTAATACTCAAGTCTTTCTTTTTCCCTTATGTCACAACCTGTATCAATTCCTGAGTTTCTACATCGTTCCTCTGGGCTTCGAGAACACGATTTACTAGAACTGGTCTGACCCAAAAACTGGCAATTAGGATTCCTCGTCGATCCTCTTTCAAAGCTACTCATGTGGATCTTAGATCAGTTAAAAGAGGAATGCGACTCGCATAAAGAGTATTAACTCGTCCATGAGGCTTCATACTAAGAGCATCAACTACCGAATTGGCACGACCTGGGTGATACTTAATAGTATAGTCATAATCACTGAGTAACTCTACCCACCTCGGTTGCTGGAGATTGAGATCTGGCTGAGTAAAAATGTACTTAAGGCTCTTATGATCAGTGAAGATCTTACACTTTTCTCCATAAAGATAGTGCCTCCAAATTTTCAAAGCAAAGATAATAGCCGCCAACTCGAGGTCATGAGTAGGATAGTTCTTTTCATGAGGTTTTAACTGCCGCGATGCATAAGCAATCACCTTATCATGCTGCATTAGCACACATCCAAGACCATTGAGAGACGCATCACTGTAGATCTCGAAGTTCCCACCGTCATCGGGAAGTGCTAAGATAGGTGCATGAGTGAGAAGGTACTTCAACTGCTGGAAACTCTGCTCACATTCCTCACTCCACACAAATGGAACAATTGTTATAGTCAACTTTGTCAAAGGTAGTGCTATGGTTGAAAAGTCACTCACGAAGTGTCGATAATAACCAGCAAGACCAAGAAAGCTTCGAACCTCCATAACCGTATGTGGTTGCTCCCAATTTTCCACAGCTGCTACTTTTTAAGGGTCCACAAGCACACCTCGAGCAGATACCATGTGTCCTAAAAATGACACTTGATCCAGCCAAAACTAACATTTGCTGAACTTAGCATACAACCGATTTGCCCTTAGCGTTTTTAGGACCAAACGCAGATGCCTGGCATGATTAACTTCATTCTTCGAATACACCAAAATGTCATCGATGAAAACAATGACGAACTTATCGAGATGTGGATGAAATACTCGATTCATCAGGTTCATGAAAGCCGTTGGTGCATTTGTCAATCCAAATGGCATCACCAGAAACTCGTAATGACCATATCAAGTTCTGAAAGCTGTCTTCGAAACATCATCACTTCTGATCTTCAATTAGTAGTATCCAGACCTTAGGTTAATCTTCGAGAATAGACAGGCATCCTTAAGCTGGTAAAAAAGATCATCAATACGAGGTAACGGATAACGGTTTTTAATCGTCACCGATTCAACTTTTTGTAGTCGATGCATAACCTCAAGGTTCCATTTTTCTTCCTTGCAAACAGAACTGGAGCTCGTCACGGGGAAATGCTTGGTTGAATGAAATCTTTGTCAACTAGTTTTTGTAACTGAGTTTTAAGTTCCCTTAACTCTGCACGAGCCATACGGTAAAGTGTAAAAGAAATAGGGTTAGTACCTGGAAGTAGATCAATGGTGAACTCCACTTCACGATCTGGGAGTAAGCCAGATAACTCATAGGGAAAAAGATCGGGAAAGTGTCTGAATACTCCGACGTCTTCCACAGATGCAGTAGTCTCTTCTGATAGCACCACATGAGCTAGATAGCCTTGACAACCTTTATTCAATAGTCGTCTCGCCCTCATGGCAGTAATAACTTCATGCTGTAGACCAGTACGTTCACCAACGAATGTGACAGTAGGTTTGCCCTGTCGATGAAAAGTAACCGTCTTCCCATGACAATCCAAATGGGCATAATTGTAGTCTAACCAATCCATGCCTAAGATAATGTCAAAATCAACGATATCCAAGGGAACAAGGTTAGCCGACATGACTACATCCTCGACAAGAACGGGGCATCCTTGATACTCTCAACTAATATAACAGATTTCACCCCTAGGCATCAAGAGTTCCAACTCGTAGCCGAAAGAAGTAGGGTGTGGTTGAGTCGTTTGAGCAAACTTATGGGAAATAAATGAATGTGTAGCACCAGAATCAATTAAAACTTTAGCAAAATGGCCTAGAACATTCAACGTACCCATGATTAAGTCCGGATTAGCCTGAGCATCCTGAAGGGTGATGTTGTTGACCTTTCCCTGAACTTGTTGCATGCCTCCACGACCTCTGGTTGCTTGAGTCTAAATACCTCAACCCTGATTACCTCGGCCCTGATGAGGTGGATTCGCCTGCCTGCCTGAACCTCAACTGCTAGACACTACGTCTAGGTTCAGATATTGTCCTTCAGTATACATATGTGCTCCACCGCCCTGATACGGTGTATAGTCTCCCTGAAACTGTGGATAACCACCCTGAGTCTGCTGATAGCCTCCTTGAATATGTTGATAGCCTCCCTGATTATAGGGAACCTTAGGTGTGTACTGGTATGGTCTTCCCTGGTACGGGGCTACGTCTCCCTGATAGTGGAAAGCTCCACTGTAACCTGTCTGCTGACGGGTACCAGGTGCTGGAAACTGATATAGGGGAACGATAAGTGGCAGATTAGCAGGCTGATTCCTTTGATTCTGAGGACAATTATAGGCCATGTGTCCCGTCTGTCCGCAAGTGAAACATCTTTTGTTTCCTCTTGTACACTCGCCAGACTGACGGGTGTTACACTTGTGACAAAACTGAGCACCTGAATTGCTGGAGTTCCCTTGACTCTGAAAACGAGAACAACCAGTGAATCTGCCTCCTCTTTGAGACGTACCGGAGTTCGATCCTCCGCTCGACGATCCAAGGCTATTTCCACTCATTTTAAAATTCTGAACCCTTTTCAGGCCAAGTGATGATTGCCCTCTGTTATAATTCCTCTGGGCATTCATGCCACCGTCATCATCCTCATCATCAGGAGCATTCTCCGATTCTTCAATCCGAAGCAAAATCTCGAAGAATTCCTGATAAGTAGTACAAGGAGTAGCGCTTGCCATAGTACGCCATTTCTTGCAAGTTCCCTTCTTAAACAAATGAAGCATCTCTCGGGAGCAATCTCAGGGCAATAATGAGATAAGTCTTGTGAACCTGCGATGATACTCAGTGGTCGACATCTTACCCTGCCTCAGATCTGCAAACTCATTCTTCTTACTATCCAAATACTCTGGATGGACAAATCTAGTCTGAAATAGACGCTTGAAGGCATCCCAATTCATAGCATCCTCAGGAGATTTTGGTCTCTTCTCCTGATCCCACCAAGATTCTGCTCCCCTACGGAAAAACCAGGTCGCAATCTCGACCCATCTTTTTAGGGGAAGATTACCCTATCGATGCATAACTCGAAAGGTCTTCTCAACATGATCGAACCATATCTCTAATTTCTCCGACCCCTCATTACCATAAAAATCATTAATCTTCAGGCGAGATACAATATCCAAAGTAGTCCTTGGGGGAGGACGGAGTAAAGACTAAATAGCATTGGCAATAGCCTCGCCAAATTGCCCAAAGTCCGAAAAATGATTCCCTTCTGAAATACGTAGCTCTCTACGAGGTGACATGGTTCTGACATAAGAAAACAAGAGTTAAAACACACTAGGAAGTGTAGGACTGTCTAAACCTAGGCTCTGATACCAAGCTGACACACCTCGACCTGGAAAGGTCGAAGCATGCTGGCCATTACCGTGAGATGACGTAACCATAAGGGTAAGTGATGTGATAAGTGAATAAACTTAAACTAATTAGAGCTAATAATAATACTAAACAGTGAAAGAGTGCGCATTCGTGGGAAGAATCTCACTACAATTATTCAGAGCGTAATAGACAGTGAGACTACATAAGAATAATCAAAGTAACTAAAGTACACTTATTACACAATAGTGATAAGTTCATACATCTAAGCAGAAGGAAATGTCAGAACTGCCGAGATTCCTCGAGTGCCACAAAGAGTACAGCTATCTAGGTCCTGGAGGGGCGAAAAACAAAGTTGAGTGGGTCAGCAAAACCATGCTTATACAAAAAATCTTTATTTTTTAATATACTAACCCCTCGCCGTAAAACAAGTATAGTTTCCTTTGAAAAGAACATGCTACGTAAGTAAGTACGTATCCACAATACTAGAATCAATATATCGATGAATATGTAGGCCATGTTATGATAATATCAATGTCACGGTAATATAAACATGTCATAATCAAGTATAAATAAGTGCTCATCCATCTAGCTGACACACGAGTTCGAATAGATAATTTCTGACACGAACAGGACTGGGTGTAATCAATACGCTCTAGTACTACAATCGCATGATGGCTGGTGCAAAAGCACGGTCACATACAAGTCGGATTGCCTAATGCAATTTACTCGACATGACTGGCACCTAACTTGGGTCCAAGATGAGCAAACGGTGCGATGTGAACATACATGTGAAGGACTGGCCTTGGTCCTGGGGCAAGTACTAACACCAGTGCAGCCATATGAGAATGTGCATATATGTATGAATGCCATGACAGTAATATCCCAACCATATAGCAACATTTAACATTATTATCACAATTATCCACTACTTGGCAATATACACGTAAAGTGAAGTGTTTATGCAATTTTGGAAACTATAAATACGTATAAATATAAAAACAAACTGCCAATTCACAAGTACGTCGCTGGATCGTAGCCCCCAAGCCTAGCTTGGCCTCGTACGTCCTCGGGATAAGTTTCCCCTATATGTGAAATAACTAAAATATTATTAATTAAAGCACATAAACGGAAACCTAAATAAAACCCTCATAGTTTGCTCAAACCTAGGTTTTAAATATATGAAATCGATTTACTCGACGTCACGAACCTACACAAATTGACAGAAGGTCAATCGGAGGCTGGACGTACCGTCACGCGCCGCATGCACCGTTGACCCACGTGGAGCCATGCGCACCCATGCGCTTGCAAGTACAGGTGTACTTGCCTTCCTCGCGAGCTTCTGCAGTTGTTTGCCGATTTTTGGTTCAACTTCCAGAGCTCCTAACGAGCGTGATTCTCAACCAAATTCAATTCTACAAAAGCCAAATTAAAGTTAGGAATGTGGTGAATCGATCCATATTCACAGATAGTTCAGGTGTGGTCTGTGTTGTCCAGAAACGTGCTCTGAAAGTGGCCAAATGGCCACGACCAAATTTGCATAAAGTTGGAAAATTTCTTCCCAACTTCCAGAGTTGATTTCTAACTCAATAGTTAACCAAATTCGATGATTCAAAAGCCATTTTGAAGTTAGAAATGTCGAGAATAAGTCTATACCTATTAGATGTCCAGTCGTGGTCGAGGTTGACTAGAAAAATGCGATAAAAGTGGCCAAATGGCCACGGTCTCTTTGTTGGAAAAATCTGTGCAACTTTCCTCACTTTGAGTTGTTTCACGACAAAGCTTCCTGAAAATTGTCCTAGGAGCCTCGAGGAGTTGTGGGAAGGCTTCCTCGACCTTCAAAACTTCTTAACTCGTCCTGAAAATCGATGAACTCGAAATCACTGAGTTCGGACCTCATGAGTTCGACGATGAAAACTCGTCCATTTCGAATTTTGAGAACATGGTTGTGATCGTGAGATTGAGGTGAGTGAAATGGGAGTGATTGTGGGTTCGATCTACGAGCTTTGAAGCTCGTTCATGAGGTTGCAGAGGAAGAGAGTATATGCAAAGGAAGAGAGTATACGGGAAGAGAGAAGGAAGAGAGAGAGAGAGTGTGTTTTCTGATTTTTTTCCTTGCTTTTTCTAATTGGGTGCTACAAATGAGGGATGGAAGTGATTGGTTGGTGTGAAATAATGGGAAGTGATGGGTTTAACTAATGGGGAATGCACGGGTTGGGTGAAAAGGTAGATAGCATAGGGTTATTTGGATTTCTTACAATAAAAGAAATCAAAACCTATCTGAAACAGCGATTTCACACTAGTAAAACTTCACGTACATTCGAAACAACGCGTGAACTTTAAATTACGACGCGAGAAAACATACAAAGAAGAAATAAACACGTCCATGTCATTCGCCACTAGGGGCATAATAGTCAATTCACATACTCGAGAAGAAATTACATACGAAAATTAGGAACAGGTCGTCACATCATTAGTTAAGTTATTTAGTAAATTAGAACAAATTTAATTTTAAATTTTAAATATGTAATCTAAACAACATATTAATAATATCTCTCGCTCTCTTCCTTTCTTCGCTGTCTACTCCCATGTTATTTTGTAATTATAATAAATTTTTTGAATTCCATTAAATTTTAAAATAAACTTATAATATTCAAGTGATATTAAACTCATAATATTCAAGTGATATTCCTATAATATCAAGTCAAGTTCCCTCTCCACTCGATCTGACTCTCTTGCGGCACCTATTATTGGCCACAACATCCTCAGGGGATCTTTGCATATCACCGTCGCACACGGGACCAATAAGTAGGAGCGAAAAACAAATAGAGAAAGCAAAAGGCGAGAGACGAACGCAGCAGCTCTCTCTCCCCCATTTCATTCTCTCTGTGATTTTGCTCGGGAAATTGGGATTTGAGCTCTCCGTTGCTCTGGAATCAAATCCAGTCCGCTCATCTCAGCCATGATTTCCACCGGCAAGATCAAGTCCGTCGATTTTTATAGGTCAGATCTCTTGCATTTCCTTCACTCCCTTTCACTGTTCATCAGCTCTGTATGTGTGGTTTGGATCTGATCGTGGAAAATTCAGTTGGATTTTGTGTGATTGGTTTTGGTGTATGTGATCTGTGAATTTTCTATGGACAAGGGAATGAATGGCTTGGAATTATGAATGGAATTGAAGTGATTATAATCAAGATTAATAATTTAATCAATACTAATGGAAAAGATTGGTGATTTGATTAGTTTGGTTGCTTAGAATTGCTATAGTAATTTTTCTTTTCTTTTCAGATTTAGGTTGATTGTTTTTTGGAGGAGTTGGAATGGTGTTTGATTGCTTGAATGAACATTGGAAAGTAATGAAATTGGTATTATCCATAATTTTTCGAAATCAAACTTTCTATGGAATACCTATTTGGCTGTTACACAAAAGATGAATTAGGCATTCCATCCATAGGTTGGTGCCATTGAAAGGTCCATTTCGACCACACCACCGAAGAGCGAGGAAGCATTACTAGATTATTTGAATGTGCTTAGTGGAAGCATTAATAGCAAAAGATTAAAGGGTTTTAGCTGCTGGGTATCTGGCCTTTATTGTTATTGTTTTGGGGGACATAAGTTATAGAAACAAAAAGTTAAACGGAAAGAAAACCCGAGGCAAAAGATAATAAATAATGATACAAAACAAGTATTGGAAAGCAAATCTGCTTTCAGAGTTGTAGTGCATAGCATTGACATAAAAATTTCTAACTACATGTGCTAGGAATTGGGTAAACTTTCTTCATGCATGTATGAAACTAAAGTTATATTGTGCCGCATTGCATCTCTTCTAACCCTGTGAAATAGAACAAAAAGGAAATTTTCACAAACACCACCTGGACTATTAGGGGTGTGTGCAAAATACCACTTAAACAAAAAATCTTGCCAATTTACCACCCATACTCCACTTTTAGTGTCTACTCTGTCAATCTCTGTTAGAAATTCCATAAAATCTCATCATGTGATGAGCACGTGAGCACTTTTCCTGCATATTTTGGGGTAAGAATTTTGTTGACTATAGCTTGTCTTCGAGGAAGCAGAAGCTATGTCATGTGAGCTTTTAGTCAACTGAATTCTTACCCTAAGTCATCTAGGGGCCTTTTAAGTGTAAAAAATATACTTGTAAAGGGCTCACATGTATTGCAGTCTTTGCAGATGATACATTTTGACTAAATGTTTGACAAAAATTAATGGAGGTGGTACATTCACGCTGAATCATGAATCTAGGTGGTACTTTTTGTTTGGGTGGTAATTGCACACACCCCTAATGGTGCTGGTGGATTTTATCAATTTTTCTATATAAAATATATAATCTGTGCTGTAATTTCGTGTGCAATATTTTCACCTACGGGGGTTGTCCTGATATGTTTATAAATATGTATTTAACCTAAAATGCTTTACCTATGTACAGGAAAATTCCTAGAGATTTGACAGAAGCATCATTATCCGGTGCAGGATTATCTATAATAGCAGCTCTTGCCATGATGTTTTTATTTGGAATGGTAAGCAGCTCATATCTCCATTGGTTACTAATGCGTTCAAATATTCAAATTTGACCCAATTGACATGGAGTGATGATTCTTTTTAAAGTTTTATCTCCAATGATGTTTGTTTTGGTCCTGTATGGATGCTTAACCTTTTTCTATTTTTATAATATCTATGAGAATTTCCAGTACTTCTGTTTCGTTTTCCAAGTTTGTTTATTTTCATAATTCTATTTTGTTGAGATATTCTTGTGGTTAATGTACATCATCATATCTACATTTACCTTTCTATTTCTTTTTTCCAGTAATCTGTTTCAGCACTTTTTTACTTAATTTAATAATCATGACATTTTTTTACATCCTGGTGGAACTTGTTATGCCCATTCTACAGGAACTGAATAATTATTTGACTGTCAGCACCTCTACATCTGTTATTGTTGACAAGAGTTCTGATGGGGACTTCTTACGCATTGAATTTAATATCAGGTAAACTTTCATAGCGGCATTGACGTTCATGAAGTTATTAAGTCAGTTTGTTCAAAGATAACTATTTTAACCATCATTTTGTAAGTCTACATTATCTTCTTAGTGGTGGTGCACATGTAGATCCTATAAATGAAGTTATGAACGAATAGTTATTACTATTATAAATTATTAAGAGGGGCATAAGTGTCATGGTTGAGAGTGGTGGGACTTATGAAGTGTTGACAAAGTGATGCCTAGATAGGTTCATGGCTTCACGTTTAAATTGATTAGGTTAAAATGATTCTTAGGTGCACTACATGCGAATTAGTAGGCAATGCTTTAATCGGCCCAAAAGAGGCAATTATATTGTGCGAGCATTAGGCTATCAGGGTGCCCCCTTTCTTACTCCTGGAAAATTTGGTGATATCACCTCTCTGATGCAAACTTTACTAAAAAGAACTCATGGCTTTTCACTTTTGATAATTATTTATGTAGTATTTCTCCCCCTGCCTTTGTCTCAGTTCCTTGGCTCCCTGACTAATTTTATCTCCTTTTTCGTGCAGTTTTCCCGCACTTTCATGTGAATTTGCATCCGTTGACGTGAGTGATGTGTTGGGAACAGTAAGCTTCTCTCTCTACTCTTTTGCTGATTTTTACTGCCTAATGCTATTGATCCTTTGTTAGTTATTTTTATATTCTTTATGTGGTATCCATCTGTTCTGAATCAGTTCCCTTTTATTCTCAGAACAGATTGAATATAACAAAAACAATTCGCAAGTTCTCCATAGGGACAGATTTAAGACCAACTGGCTCCGAGTTCCATTCCGGACCCGTTTTACATAACATTAAGCATGGGGATGGAGATGAGTATTCTGGTGATGGCTCTATTTTGCTAACTGCCCAGAATTTTGATAAGTTTACTCACCAGTAAGTGGAACAACGTTTAGGTCCATACTTTTGATATTTAATGCCCCTGATGTGGGACACTTTTGTTGTTATGTTGCAAAGTGATACCTTTTCCTAATTTTGTTTAAACAATTCTTTTGCAGGCACACAATTTTGATTGTTAATTTTTATGCTCCTTGGTGCTACTGGAGCAATCGCCTGGTAAATAAAATAGCTTCACGTATTTTTCAAATCTCTTTTGATGAAAGTTTTAGCTTTCTTAATCAATCAATTTCTACAAATCTTGTTTTATACTTGTGTATGCAATATGCATATCCATACTATATGTTTTTGGCATGATTGCAGAGAAATTAGAATCTCATATTTTGGCCAGAAATTAAACGTTAGATCATGTATGCCAAGAATGAGATCGTTCAATCATGGGAAAACTTGTTAATTTCAGTTTTCATTGGGAATAGCACTAGCTGAGGATTTCTTCAATTTATTTAAATCTCTAAGTTTTACCAAAAGAAAGAAATCTAAGAGGTTGTAATATACGTATTTTGTTTCATCTGACTTCTTTCTTACATACAATTTCTTTGGGTTTTGGAGACATGTTTTACTATCATTTACTGCCTTGATTGTTTCCCCTCATTTCACACCCTTGATCATGTATGTGCTTGTGTATATGCATTATCTTTTGATGATTCACAAGATCCTTGGGTTAATTCATGTTGCCCTCTCTTCATTTTAGATGGAACTGTTCTATATTCAGAAGATACTTTGTGTGCATTAATTGTTTGGTTGATCTAATTGAATTATTTAGTTGAATCCATTCAAAAGCACATCTTTCTTGCTGCATTTGGTTCTTCCTCTTTTATTACTTACTTCACGTTATCACTTTCTTTTCAGAAACCTTCATGGGAGAAGGCTGCCAAAATAATAAGAGAAAGGTGCTTCACTCTGAAAATTGTGCTGATTTCTTCCACATAATATGATTTTCTAAGGGAGCTGTTATTGGCACTCCTAAATGGTCATCCTGCACTCATTCCTTACAATTTGAAGTTTCTCTCTCTCTCTCTCTCTCTCGCTCTCTCACTCTCTCTCTCTCTCTCTCTCTCTCTCTCTGTTTCCCTCTCTCATGCTCCCATGGTTAACAGGTATGATCCAGAAATAGATGGCCGTATTCTTATGGCGAAGGTGGATTGTACTGTAGAAGTTGACTTGTGTAGGAGGTATGTTTTTAAATTGCTTAGTCCTACTTTTCACTTGATTTTCTAGGGAACACAAATTGGTTTTTTTTTTTAATACTTTTCATTGTGACCATATATGCATTTTCAGTTCTTATTAGCTGTAAAACCACTCTACAGTTAGCTGCCTACCAGTACATGACCAGGGTGGTTTTCGAATCAGTACTAGAATTTAGTTTTCTGAAGGGTGGTGCTATCCACACATCAATTTTTACTTCTCACACATTCTCTTAATTTCCGGCTGTTTGAAGATGGACAAAAATTAACAAGGGTGTGTTTTTTCGGGGGGGGGTGGGGG
>JADOBS010303741.1:0-23389 GCA_015708375.1 Cydonia oblonga | reverse complement strand
TTGTTGAAAGGGGGAAGGAAAGTATGGTGTGTAAGCTTAATAAGTCAATCTATGGACTTAAACAAGCTTCAAGACAATGGTTCCTTAAATTTGATCAAGTAATGACTGCACATGGTTTTGAAGAGAACAAAATGGATGATTGCATCTACCTAAAATTCAAAAGGTCGAAATTCATATTTCTGATGCTATATGTTGATGACATTCTTCTTGCGAGTTCTGATATTCAGTTATTGAAGGAAACAAAAGCTGTTCTTAGTGCTAATTTCGAAATGAAAGATCTTGGAGAAGCTCATTATGTTTTAGGAATTGAAATTGTGAGAGACAGAAACAGAAAGCTTTTTGGTTTGTCACAAAGTGGCTACATTGATCAGGTACTCAACAGGTTTAATATGGAAAATTGCAACAAAGCTGATGTTCCAGTAAACAAGGGTGACAAGTTCTGCAAAGATCAATGTCCTAAAAGTGAACATGAGATTAAACTAATGAAGATGAAACCCTACGTTTCATTAGTTGGTAGTCTTATGTATGCCAATGTATGTACTAGACCCGACTTGGCCTTTATTATTGGTTTGTTGGGAAGATTTCAAGCAAATCCAGGAGAAGCTCATTGGGTTTCTACGAAGAAGGTTTTGAGGTATTTACAGAGAACAAAGGGACATATGTTGGTATATGGCAGAGTTGATACACTGGAAATAACAGGTTATACAGACTCGGACCTTGCAGGGGATATAGATGAGAGAAAGTCAACTGGTGGCTATATTTTTATGCTGTGTGGAGGGGCTATTTCATGGAAAAGCTCTAAACAAACAATTGTATCTACTTCAAGAATGGAAGCAGAGTTTGTAGCATGTTTTAAAGGCATGAAACAAGCTGTTTGGCTCAGGAATTATGTCACATAAATGAAGATCGTAGAATCTGTGAAAAAACCTATCAAAATATTTTGTGATAATAGTGCAGCTGTGTTCTTCTCAAAGAATAACAAAAGAACCTCAGCCTCTGGATTGATGGATGTGAAGTTCCTTAAAGTCAGAGAAGTTGTAAAGAAAGGGGAAGTTGAAGTACTTTTTCTGTCAACTAATCTGATGATAGCAGATCCCCTGACCAAAGCGCTTCCAAATAACATATTCAAAGGCCATGTTATCAAGATGAGAGTTTTGGAATCTTTTGATCAGTGGGAGTGATTGAGCTATTGAATATTTGGGATTGCAGACGGTACTTCTTATAAGATTGTTTTGGAGAAGTAACAATTCTGCGAAGATAAGTTATTTTATGTTATGATAAGCTGGTATAGTCTTGATAGTTAGTTCTCCAACTTAATTTATTTTGATTTTCTTTAGTTATTCAATTTTTCCCTTGTGGTGATTAATTGTTTCAAGAAGCAATAGTTTTATGAATGATAGTTTGTTTGCTAAGAAAATAGATTTGTGATTTTGTTGAAGCATTTTTAAACTATCATTTTTTGTTATTTGTGAGAATGGTTGGTTGATAATATTCATTACTCATAGCTAGTGTCTTGCCCTTGTCGTGTTGAGATAGGCTTAAATGAATAGGAAGCAATAGTTTTTGAACATTACTGGAAATTTTGTTCACATGATTACAGAATGCAAATTGAGTATGTTGTGGTTCTTGAATTAGTTATGTGATGTATAGATGAGATTCTAGAGCTCCATGCTTTGAGATGCATAGGTATAGTTGAATGTGAGTTCGAACTTTGGTTAACTTAGACTTAGTGATCGCTTCCATGTTTTGAAGGACTGGTTGTTATTTCACATACTCAAGTGGGAGAATGTTAGAGTGTGAGTATGAGTTTAACATATTGAACCGGTTATAGTGTATGGAAAAGTCTTGTTGATAAGTTTGGAGTAATCCTATTCTAATTAGGATTATTGGTATTGGGAGTTATCTCAGGATTCGGACTTAACCTTGGTTTTGTTTTGAAGTCCTTGCTTATGTTGATATCTTTTGGAATGATGTCTCCTATACTGATTCTAATAGGAGAATAAGTTGGGAAGACATTCGTTGTGTATATATATGAACGTTGGGCATTGCTTTTGCAATTGATATGCTTATCTCGTACCAAAGACCTATTATTTGGAGAGCAAATGTGTTTTGTTAAAGAGGAGAAGGCTAATCGTTCTAAGGCTGCAATGGCTTCTTCTTCTGTATTCAGTTCTGCAGGTATGTTTCTTCTATGTTCTTGTACTGCGATGGGTGTTCTTGTGTTTTGTGATTCAATAGTATATCTGTGATCTATGGGCTATATTGAATATATATATGTCTTACAGATTGTTGTTGGTGGAACGGTATCACTTGTAACCAGGAAGGTTGGGTCACTCATTTGATTTTATCCTCCAACGGGCTTAAATGAGGTATGTTTATCTCATCACTTGGAAATTTCACCCATCTCATCCACTTGAACCTATCCCACAATCCAATTTATGGTGCACTTGAAACTATAAATTCTTCTCATTCTTGAAGTAGCTCGATATCCTTGATTTGAGTTATAACCTTCTTTCTAGAGAGCTACCATTTTCTCTGGCACCCAAAAATATCCAGACAATAGATTTGTCAAGCAATCACTTCTACGGTGCAATTCCATCTTCTTTCTTCCAACAATCTTGGAATTTGACTAGTTTCAATGTCAGCAACAACACCTTCTCTGGGTATATCCCTTTATCTAATTGTCTCCTATCTTCTCATTCCATAAGAGTATTGGATTTTTCATCCAATGAATTTCGTGGCAACATTTCTCGCAGGCTCGGGAGGTGTTCCAAACTGCAAATTTTTCGTGCCGGTCACAATAATTTGTCAGGATCACTTCCAAAAGATATCTATAACGCTACCAAACTTTAGGAACTTGCATTACCTCTCAATTCACTAAATGGAGCCGTTAGTGAAAGAATCACCAACCTCACAATCCTTGACCTCTACTTTAATCATTTAAGTGGTGTGATCCCTCTCAATTTTGGGAAGCTCTCCACGTTGAAATTCATCAATTTTGATTTCAACAACTTAGAAGGTAATTTGCCCCTCTCTTTGATGAATTGCACAAACCTTCTAGAAATACATTTGGGATTCAAGTACTTGGAAGGAGATCTTACCATGCCTAATTTCTCCAAACTTAGCCACCTTAGTAAGCTTGACCTAATTAGGAATAACTTCATCGATATCTTGCTGATAAGCCTTTACTCATGCATGTCACTAACAACAATTCGGTTGAGTAATAATCATTATCTAGAAGGACAAATACAACCAGAGATTCTTTCATTGAAATCCTTGTCATTCCTCTCGCTTGGTCATATACGATTGACCAATATCACAAGGGCAATGAAGATATTAATGGGTTGCAAAAGTCTTCACACACTCCTCCTAAGCAGTTCGTTCGACCGCGAGGCAATGCCAACTGATGGTGACATGGTTGATTTTCATGGATTCCAAAATCTTCATGTCTTAAGTTTGGCTTACTATAGGCTAACTGGTCAGATACCGGGATGGTTATCAAAGCTAAAGAAACTAGAGTTGTTATATCTGAATGATAATCAAATCACAGGGTCAATTCCAAGTTGGTTGAAGACTCTTCTGAAACTCTTTCATGTGGTTCTATCAAACAATCAAATTTCAGGTGAGTTTCCAAAACAACTTTGTAGATTACCAATGTTAATGGTGAATGCATCTCAAGTAGACAATTATGAACTTGAACTACCCATCTTCAGCCACGTAATCGGAAATATACTTTTTCTACCGCATAGCCTGTATTTCTATCAAGGAGTGATAGACCTATCGGTCAATAACATTAGTAATAGTATACCTACTGAGATCGGCCAGTTGCAGCTTCTTAGTGGGTTGCTTCTTAACAGCAACAACTTATTCGGCAACATGCCAAACCAAATATCTAATCTAAAATATTTAGAGACTTTGAATCTCTCCAAGAATCATTTGTCTGGGAAAATCCCCCCATCCATGACGAGACTTGATTTCTTAAACAATTTTGATGTCTCATACAATAATCTTCAAGGAGCAATACTGAGGGGTGCGCAGCTCCAGACCTTCAAACGCTTCTGCATTTGAGGGGAACCCAAAACTTTGTGGCGTTCCACTTCCAAATGAGTGTAGAGAAATTGGCGCGGATAATAAAAACAATGTGGACCAAGATGCAAACAACAAATGCGATGAGCTTTTCTGGTTTTATATTTTTGCAGCCCTAGGTTTTATTGTCAGATTTTGGGGAGTTTGTGGCTCTTTAGTTCTTAACAAGACATGGAGGTACATGTATTTTCGGTTCCTGGATAATGTACAAGATTCACTCTATGTAAAGATGGCAATGCCCTTGGCTGGGATGAAAAGAAGGAATAGGGATTAGATTGTACTCTTCATCATATATTTTTAGTTTGAATAAAATTATTTGGAGACATAAACTTACACACTTGTTGACACACTTTCTAAAAGAGGTCGATCCTAGCATCATATGTGGAACGCGTCTGTATTATAGTATTAATTTTGTGTATTCAAATAGTATGACTCTTAAGTTTTATTTGTTTGTTTTCACCATGATGTAAGATCTATTTTAAATTTATATTTTTGTCTTAATTTTGTGTACACCCCGATCCCGAGATATGTCTAAGAACGACTACGCGACGTCATAACGTAAGGGACAATCACATCCAATCATGCTAGATTCCATACTTCGATAATATACATATATGCACACATTTATTAACAATCCAGTAGTCTTACAAAGTGAATTACAGAAAACAAACCATAGTTCAACACCATAGTATCTTTTGGTTTATTTAATGGTTGCATTTAACTTTTGAGTTAGATTACTTACGTACCAAGAAGGAATCAAGTCATTTTTTGTTCACCGATGAACAATATTCCAAACGGTAACTCTAAAACCGATAACAAATAAACATCCATCTAAATTAATCAACCAATACGATCAAAAGATAATATAGCAAATCACGCAACTAACCTAATCACAAGTACAAACCATCACTAAAAGGCATGAGTACACATAATGCTAACAGATCAATTCCATCATTTAAACCAATTACTCTTATACATGTAGAGTATTTTGGCAAATGTACGTTTCCTAAAATGAATTTTCAAACATTTTTTCAAAGAGTCAGACTAATGACGAATACCTCAATCGAAAAGGGGTTTTGCATGATAGTCAATACTATATGGTGAACAAACTGATACCAGGCTCAATTCTACTTTTATACCAAAATAGGCACTAACCTGATAAACCGTCAGAGATTATCCAAAACGTTGGACTACTACATCAAGCTTCCCCTGGCTCATTTGGAATTGAAACCTTACGTCGATAAAGCATCATTAATCAATATTTCAAAGTTAGAAAGCCAATGATAAACATCATTCAATGGAGAAAATTAGAAACCTAATTGCCCAAACAGGACGAACCCAAAACTAGCTTTGAACAAATTTTCAAACTGAAAGGTTTGTTTTCCACTATCTGGCTTTCTTCCCACATTAGTTTGGATTTCGACAGCAATTTCGATTCCCAAACGAAATCCGCCCAAGAAGCACCGCGAAACCCCCAACTCATCTTCACCAATTCGCAAATCGCCAAGACCGGGTTTTGATGGCAAAGATCCGACTGCAATTGGGTTTTCCAATTTAAATACCGAGGAGAGACTTACTCCCATAGTCAAACAGAACATAGTAATCCTAGAGAGAGAGCCTCAAGCATTAAGGAGAGAATGAGACTCCCTCCATGGTTGTTTTCATCAGTGTTTGGGAGGGGTTAGGTTTCATGTCCCCTCTTTTTTCCTTGTATCATTTTTATTTTTGTTTTGGAGTTGAAGTTGATTGGTTTGGTATTTCTTGAAGGAGATCCAAATCCTTCATTTTTTATTTTATTTATTTTTTTTATCATTTCTCTTATTTATATGTGGATTTTTATTTTTTCTGTCTTCTCCTTCCCTCTGCTTCCTCTCTCGGTCCAAATTTACAAGCACTAAAATAGGATTTAGCTTTTGCTGCAATTAAATGAAGAAAAAAATGTATTAAAGGTCAGTTGCTTTTGGAGAAGAGATAAATTTGATGGAAAAGAGAGAAATCAGAGTAGAAAGAAGGAAGAGAGAAGGATATGGACAAAATTGTTTCGAGTACTCGTTCGCTCCTTCATATTAAGATCGCTCATACACTATATGTACACGACATGCACATGTTATGCTCACATACATAAGCTCAACCTAAAAACCTATATCTCACAGCTCTCTCTTCGAAATAAAAAAAATGACGCAATAAGATAAATTACCCTAAATTTTATATGAAGAATCGAAGATTCATTAATTTGAATTTGGTATCAAATTTGATTGGGTTCAAATATTTCGAGGATTTGAAAAAATTGCAGTTTGAATGGGCACAAAAGAACCCAACTGAATCAAAGGAAATTGTTTCACGAACTTGTTCGCTTTTTTCGTATTTGCAGGGCCTGCCTCTGAATCAAAGTAAAAAGTAGTAAACTACGTCAATGCGAAGAGTATCAAATATGTAAATATGCACCATCTACACATAATACACTATATGCACACCACATGCACATTATGTACAGACGTACAGTACATGCACATGACATGCACAGAACGAGAGAAACTTTAACAGCAACATATTAGTATAGTGGATACAATTAAAACATAATTGTTATGTATATAAGGTTACAGTGATAGTTTGAAAAGTCTTGTTATGTATATCAACAACCGCTTAATCGTGCACGTGGAAAACATGATACTCGTTGTCATTATTTCACGGACACGAATGACCCTTAACGTCCTCTAAGTTTTTTCTTAATTTTGTTTTTCGCCAAGGCCAACTAGGTTGTGGTCATACTCGCTAAATTCTAAGACACAACATACATGCATCATAACAAGTGAACATTCCTACTTCTCATATTAAGATGTAGTCATGCACACCATATGCACACCACATGCATATCACGGAAAAAATTTCGCAAATTTCTGCAATTGGACACTTGAACCAGAAATTGTTCCATCCCAGTCTTGTAGCACGTCAAAACTTAAAATTTATTCCACAACTCATACGCCCCAGCATGAAACAAACCCTAATTTAACTTCTAAGTATTAATTCATATTACAAACAATCCATTTATTCCATAAATCATTGATGAAGGAACTTGGAACTAAACACCCTATCTTACTATGCCTGTCGAAGCTTCAGTCGCTCAAAAAATGGAACTTTTTGGCCAAAACAGAAAATATGGTACAAAACCCACCTCATTTTTCTCACCTATCTCTCGCATCCATTTGTTTGAAATCAGAGGTATGAGGTGAACCCAAAGCCCAACTCACTCTTCTCGCCTCTCTTTGGACTTCCGTCTCTTCAAAATCGGAGTTTAGATATCTAAGGAAGGGAGAGAGAAAGTAAGAGAAGAGAGTAGAGAGAGAAATAAGGGGGGGAGAAAGTGAGGAATAACCCATTTATATGTGGTTATTTTAGTAATTTCAATTTTGTGCATGGTGTGCATGGTTGTGCATGGCCGGTTTGTCTTATTTCTATCTCAAGATTAAGAAACTGTCTCATTTTGAGGTATTTTCCTTCTTCTTCTTTTTTTCCCTCTTTCCTCTCTTTTCTTTTTCCTCCAGCTTTTTCCCATTCCTTCTACCCTAGAGCATCTTAGCTCTCTCCTCTAATTTTTACTTTGTTTATTATGTATTTTGGTCCCACCACAATGAGTATCAAGAAATTCACTATAGCTTTATATAAATGGAACTTTGGTAAATCTTTCACCTACGAAGATTAAATTTAATCACTATGATAAAAATTGAATTACAAGGTTTAAACCTTATTCATCGTATAGTTGAGGCAAATAATTAAAATGCAAGTGTAGGGTGCCGCAAGTACAATAAACTATTTAACACACAAAATTAACATACCTGTTGACACACTTTTCTAATACATATGAGCTTTATCATGGTATTTGGGTAATGTCAACTTGTGTGTCCAATTAGCATTATCAATGTATAGTAATATTTCGACATGGTGTCAACCGAATGTTAAAGTTGATTGGTAGTATTTTTTATATCATCTATCGAGAATATACTTATTATATAGTGACGACAATTAACATTGTGAAGCAATTTTTATATGAACTTTGGAAATATACAAAATGTTAAGTAGGAATATCATGCGAGAATCAAAATGGACAAATAGTTAGAATTTAAACTTTGATGGTTCAATTCGTTATACTGAAAAATCAATAGCTAGATTTTGTTCTTACTTATTAGACTCCAATAATATACCTTTTATAGTGGAAGATGAAGTTATTGGTTTAAAATATGGCTTGATTTTACCACAACAATTCGGCTGCAATGTATTCAGGTTGAAGGAAATTTTCATATTTATCGAAAAGAAAACATAGTAGAACTTCGATAATATGATACCCAATAAATTAATAACTTCAGTTAAATAATAATTTTGGCCAGTCCTAACTTGAGGACAACGTGCTAAATTAATGATTCGCTAAATTTATAAGATAATACATTATAAAAATTCATATAGGTCTATAATATTATATAAATTAATAATTTGTTGATACATAGTGTTTATTATTCTACTATAATACCTAGTGCTTATGTTTTTTAGTGCTACCTTGATTATCTTTGGTGTACTCGCACAATACTTTATGTATTTCATCTTTCATTATTTATTTTTTTACACCTTTCAGATGAGAAGTCATTGTTGTATGTATGATGTGCTATGTTATAATGGCTTTGGTTTATTTAAATAGAGTTTTTGCTCGGTTAAATGTTCATAAAATAGAATGATGTAGTACATTAGAACAATGTACAACCTATTTTTGAGAATTAGTAGATTCGGGAATTTTAACTTGATTAAATAGATACACTGAATTGTATGTCGTAAAAAGAAAAACTAAATATGATGTACAATATTTAAGAAAATAAGGAATACCTTCATAAATTAATGAGTTAATTATTTCCACCCATATTGTGTCCCCGAGGGGACATCAAACTGTAATTTCTACAATAAAGAATTGTTTCTTACATATAAGAACCCTAGCATTTTTCCTTTTTAAGATTATAAGCATTCTGCAGCTCAAAGAAATTTAGTTTGTCTCATGATTGATGCACTCAAAAAAAAAAAAAATATTCTAATCTAATTCTAAACACTGAACCTGGCAAAAATACATTATGTATGAACGGTTCGAGGGATCCATGGCCTCAATCTCATATGAGAATTTGTGGGTTTGGTTGCTCATGTCAATTTTCGTTTTCCATTGGCTAGGACCAGTCACATTGAAGAATCCAAAATCTGATTTCATAAATAGCTTTCTAAGCCACGCGCAAACCCCACTCTTTTCTCCTCTAGTGGTCGAATTTCTTTGCTCCTTCCATTAACCAAGAATATATATACAGTACGATATTTATTGATGATACTTAGGGACGAAGCCAGAGATCTGTATAGATGAGGGCATTGTTAAACAACAAAGTCACAAAACAAAAGGCTAAAGAATTTACTGAACAAAATACTTATATATTAATTTACAAGATTTTTCATACAACATATTACAATATTCCTCGACGTGTTTTCATGTTTTGAAAGCGTTGCATGACAACTTCTTTCAACGTTGGTAGTTGCAACTGGATAATGTCACGAGCAAGTAAACTAATTATACACCTTGCTAATGTCTACATTTTTTTGTGTACCAAAAAAACTGAGTGTGGCCATTCACCCCCTCTGGGCCTAAGGTGGCTCCGTCCATGATGATAGTAAGAGTTTTGTACCAAGAGAATATGGTGCTTTAATAGGCCTTGATAAACAAACTTTTCTGGAGATTTTAATAATCCGGACGATCAAGAATCAAAGTTTAAAATTAAGAATTTTGGGCCTTTTCTATTTATCATTTTGGTTTTCCCTTAAATTCACAAAGTATTCATACAAACTTTGATTTAGAAAGGATTTAAAGTTTATACAGAAAGTGGAGTAGCAATGAGGAGGACAGGTGCAATGATATATTTCTTTCTTCCCTACTTGTGGATAAAGAGATGGAAAAATAATGTACATGGGAATGTAAGGCTGTACTTCCTTTGAAAAATGTTTGAAAGCAAAGCTAGCCACTCGGAGAAGCAATTGCCTTGAAAATTACCAAGATTAGTACATTTTTGTTTTCTTCGTTAATGTGAAATCACCTCAAAACAAATTGTAAGTAAACACAAAAAAAGCTGATATTTGATTGTTTAAATTTAAGTTATTCAAGATTTAAGTTGTTTCCTTTAATAATTCGTTCACGGAATCAAGTACCCTTTCTTCTGATCGATCTCTTTATTGTGCAAAAGAATTAATATTGTGGCACTAAAACACCGTCATATATCTGACTTGTTATTTTGTCCCTCCTTTTTTGTTCTTTAATTTGAAATAAAAAATGGCTTGTAGCAGAATTTTGGCCTCCAAAAAAGTCCTTCACATTTGCATGCGAATTATAATAAAATTACAAGACTCCAAAACGCAAAGCTATTCAATCCGAAGTTGTCAACTTTAAGCATTAGTCCTTGGACTTTAGTCCAATTGAATATTTGGTCCTACAATAAAAACTTGTGAGTATTGATCCTAAGCTTATCATAAAGTGAAGGAGAACTGATCGTTTTGGATAACATTGTTATAATTTTTATCCAAATAAAGGGTTTAAAAGGACAAGGTGTTAGTATGCACTCGACTACATATGATTGTAGCCATCGAAGTTATTTAGTTAGTGTTAATTTTGTTTAATTAGATGATTAGTTGAGTTGGTTGTGTTAATCTTAATTACTGAAGATTATTGTATGGTATAAATAGTTGAACGTTTCTTACAGAATGTAAGTAAGATCATATTGTTTTCAGTTCATAAAAACAAAGGTTCTCCTTCTTCGTTTGCTCTGCAACCTAGGGTTTCATAGTGCTCATCATGGAGACTATCTCTGCTTTTATGGTAGTTGTACAAGAACATGAGTGAGAGCATTCACATAATAACCCTATCCCCGTCCTCCTCACTCCATAGCATATCCGACCTCGCCTTTTTTTATAAATTTTATTTTTAAAATTTTAATAAGCACATGCATAGCATGTGTCTAATTGCTAGTATTTATTAAAAAACACTTGAAAAATATTTTCTTTAGAGGCACATGTCTTGTGCTTTTACAATCAATAAACGTTGTTGAAAACAATTACAAGCATGTTGATGGTTAGTAAACGATTTTAGCTCTTTCAGAAATAGTCTAAAAAACCTCAAGTTTAAAAATATCCTTAATCAGGCTCCGAGAGATTTACAAAGACACGTATATATTATCGATTACATGCAAGTTTCTCCTATCAATCTTTTACAACGGCTAAAGTGCACGCTCATCTATATTACTACAAACAAAAGAGCTTTAATTAGGGACAACATTTAACTTTGTTATCTTCCCCAGTCCATGAGTTAAGAACTTGAGAATGAGAGAGAGATAGATATCTCAATATGCGTGTGTACGAAGTGATTTGTTCGTCTTCTGAAAAAGAGAACTGAAGTTGACACGAGAGGATGATAGCAGGCTAAGCCCTCCATTATCAAGATTCCTTCGGACGTTTCTCGGGAGACGTGTGCTTCTCTCATGCCTTGGGGGCCCCACCTACAACTTACCCTGTAGGGCCCACCTCAGCAACTAGTACCCTGTTGCTTCACTCACCAATCCCATGCATCTATAAATTGAGGACGATGGTGCAGAGCTTGGAGATACAGCAAGCAAAATACCATTCAAGCGAAAACCCTAATTAAAACACATTTCAGCTCCAAGTTCTTAAGTTTATCTTCAACATGTCGAGCAAGTGCGGCAACTGCGATTGTGCTGACAGCAGCCAGTGCGTGTAAGTAGTGCTTCTTGTCAGTTTATTTATGGATGTTTGATTCTTGCATACAAGGTCAAGTATAAATTTCTCTCATGCACAATGATTAATTAGCACGTTACGCTATGGTGATGGTGTATTTGTCCTGTAAAAGTTTTTCTCATGTAAATAGACTATATAAATGGGGACATCTTGGATATCTTTGATGGTATGACATCAAAGATGTATCGCTATAGCGCTAGTCAAATCAAGTTACGTGATGAGTGCAATAAGAATATGTCTCGGTGACACCTAAATCTTTCTCTAATATAAAGGATAATTGTTTTCCACAAGGATTATTAATTATAATTTACTCGCTTAATAACAAGATTATTTACTTGCTTAAATACGAAAAAAATTGATGGAAGGTTAATCAAACGTTTTAGTTTATAGTTTAGTGATATTTCTTTTTTTGATATTTAGCATGTCCATTTTGGATTCTTCTTTTTCGATCTAGTTGGTGCATACATGTCAAGCATTAACATGCCGATTATTTGAAATTGCAGGAAGAAGGGAAACAGCTACGACTTGGTGATCGTTGAGACTGAGAACCGGTACTTTTCTAAAAAACTTCAATATAAACATTCAAGACTGAAAATTTCTTCTCATTATTTCCTTTCGACTATATGTTTAAGACTAATTATGGAGAATACATCTTGCTTTAATTTGCAGCTCCATGGACACCGTCGTCGTGGACGTTCCTGCAGCCGAGAACGACGGAAAGTGCAAGTGTGGCACAAGCTGCTCATGTGTGAACTGCACCTGTGGTCACTAAGCCCATACAACCAAATTAAAGATGTGATTAATAAAAGTGTCATATTAATTAAGGGATTATAGACCCTTAATTAATAAAAAGTGTTTGTGGGAAAAAATAACGTTGAGTGACATGTCTGTGAAAACATGTCACTCACATGCTTGTATTTCTGTAATTGTGTTGTTTATTGGCTGTTATTATGGCTCTCCTAATTACTATCTTAATTTTTCATCAACCATAATTTTGTTTCACATCATAGCTGGCTGCAATTAATCAAGGAATTGTAGAGGAACAAGATACACAGGTACTCATAGCTCCATTTAATCATGAAACTGATGCTGCTCCAATTAATCATGAAGTTGAAGAGGAACGAAATACACGTACCCTTACATAAGATATTACGGATATCGATGAGCTTACAACTGAAGTAGTTTAATATACCCTTCAATATGAAGTTTGATGTTCAATTTCCCTTAACACCGTTTGTATTAAAAAACAAAATGAAGACAAATACGACGGATATGTCCAATATGTTCTCCATTTGAAACCCGATTGGATCTTGGGATTGGTAGTATGCTCGATCATCTTCTTTATTTTGCACTTCAAGATGTCTTGATTCCTTTTGCTCTTCCTTTGATCATCTTCTTTATTTTGCACTTCAAGATGTCATGCTTCTCACATAGCCTCACATGATTCTTTTGAGATAGCATAGGGCCAACTAGGCGTCTATATTTCATTCAAGTCCTCATAAATAAGAGGTTAGAAAGGGATTATTTTATTTAGAAATTGTTATTAGCACTTCAAAAATCTCATATGACACTCCAAACTTTTTATAATTAGAAAGAAAAATACATTTGTAAAGAGTGTAGAATGAATTTTTTCAAGTGCTAATAACAGTTCCCATTTTATCTAAGATATTGAGATCACATATTGTAACTTCATAAATTCTGAAGGGCATAATTGTAAATCTCAATAAAATTACGTAAATACAAGTCAAATAAGAAGCTCTCCTGTATTATTCTTCAAATTTCTAATATTCCTTGTACTATTCTTCAAATTTCTAATATTATCATGCCGTATGTCTAAACCTAAAATAAATGGTTTCCTTTCAAAACTGTTCATGTAGCCCTCAACTTATTATCTTAACCATCTCTGGCAACTTCAAACATTGAAGCCTTCTGCGCGTAGGCACTTGAGATGAGCATCGATCCATTTTGTGCAAGCGTCTTCACCATGCTCCACAATGCATTCATCTCGCAGCCTTTTAGTATCCGGGCAAGCACAGCAGATCTTCTTCTTCGGCTTTGTGTCCAGGGCAGGAGTAGTGACTGCCGACCCTTGATTTGGCTGCGACCCTTTCAAAACCAAGGCAGAGGAAGTATTTTCTGCCGGCAGTCCACCCATTTCTCAAAGTTCTTGAAGACCTAATAGAAGTATGCTATTAAAAACCAAGAAAAAAAACAAAGAACATCAGCTCCGGCTAGGTCTCAGAGCAGCCTTGATGTTAAACATATATCCATTAAGGACGGATACACCATATCTTACCTAAACAGAGAGAATGGAAAAGAGGGATATGGCGTCTTACTTTATAGAAAAACACATCCAAAAATTCATTGATCACACGTTAGCCTAATCGCGAGGCACTAGCTCATGTAAATAAAGGAATTCACCGTAAAGGAAAAACCCGTGTATTTAAGCATGCAATGAGTCCAGATCAACTAAACGACGCCTCTAAATTCCACTAAATACATGAAATCAATAAACTGAGACCAACTGTTTCATATCATAGCAAAGGTGAACCAATTTCAATACTGAAGCAATTCAACCAATCTCCCAAAGTACTAGTAAGAGCCAATTTACCAGCTTCTTTCAGCTTCAAACCGAAAATCCATTTTCCTACTATTTTACTTGAATTCGAAATTCTCCAAACGGGCACTAATCTACAGAAGGAACTCAAACCAAAAAACCCAAGTGAAGAAATAAACTTTTTTCACACTGATTCCGGATTTCAATCAAGATTCAAGACACACCCTTTATCCAACACCCACTCGGGCATTTCTTCAAGCACATGGTGGGCACTTTGTTACTACAATCAACTCCATCATACATGCTATATATTTACCAGAACCAGCAGAAACTACCAATACAAAGGCAAAACAGAAAACCCAGAAGAAAATTAAGGCAACCCATCTAATCAAACACGATGACAGCCTTAACCACAGAGATTTGGAATTTTACATCTAATTTATTGGATCTCAGAAGGGTAACGAAATTTGTAACAGAGATGTATGAGAAAGGGAAGGAATCACTTACCAATGATACGGAAGGAGAAGCTGAAACGAAGAAGCTTTGCGTTTTCTGGAAGACAGAAAGTGAGAGCAGCGAAAAGGTGTTTGTTCAGACTATAGTGGCCGCTCAAAATTTCAAGGCTTAAACTGGGCCGCGTATGAGTCAAAAGGTCAAGAAGGTGTTGGGCTCAGTGAATATGCTGAAAAGTTTAATTTCTTCCTTCTTTTTTTTTTGAACAAACGATTAAAATGGAGGATGGAGCCTCATAAGGGCTGAAATGTTTCATTTCTTCCTCTTTTTTTTTGTTTTGAACAAATGATATTATTTATATTAAAAAGATGATGGTATCTCATAATGGGCTAACAATAATGTGGTTTAAATTCGCCTTTGATGGTATTCCTTATCACTTGTCAGTGAGAAGTCTTATGTTCGACTCTAAACCACATCAAATGCCAACTAAGGTGGTATGAAAATGTGATACAAAAACATGGTATGAATAGCATTACCGTTCCTTTTTTTAGGTTTTGTTAAAATGTTCTGTTAGTGATAAAATAAATATGCCGCTTGCACTTAGTACTAGTGATATTTCTCTACTTGTAAGTGAAATATCTTAGATTCGATTATCATAAAAAACGAATTTGAATCACATTATTACTAGCCCATTGTAAGGCTAAGTCCACCCTCTTTCCGATAATATTATTTCTTCAAAAAAAATAAAAAATAAAAAAACATTTGGATGGTTTGCGCACCCCGAACATAATATTTGGACCTTGACTGAAAACAAAGCTAACATGTAAATTGTTTGGACACCAGGGGACTTTTTCACAATGCAAATCTCCTTTAATGTAACGTGATTATAGCCCTTAGATTGATAAGTTTACTTGACTTCTCTAGTAAGATATAGATTAATCAAAACTATGTTAAGAGCAACTATCTTTAGGAATTCTGAAAAATGCAAATGCGAGTTACCTCAGTTGTTCACACGTTGTTACAAAACCAAGTGAAAGACACGAATAATGCATTCTTGGTCATTTTATTCATTCAGTAATGTGAAGAAATTTACAACAGGGACACAAGTGAATGTGCAAAATTGCAAATAAACAAGAGAGTTTGTAGAACATGTTCAAGATTAACAAGATCCAAACAACCTATAAACTACCCAGAAGCGAGATCTAATCTTTGTTTTCCTCTCTCTGCAATTCTTGTAGTTATCAGAATTCAACATCATTTGTTTTGTTAGACAAAATCATTCCAATTTCCAACATGATCATGAAGTTGAACTCGAAATATAAGATATTCCGGAGCACCTTAGAAGTTTCGCAGCAGAGCAAATACAATTCTCTACTAATCATACTTCTCCCTCCATGAGTACACAAGAAGTAACACCCATGAAAGCGCCAATGTGATGTCACCGGCGAACTGTTTTGGCCAGTCTCTGGCGAGCTCTTCGAGGTTCCTCTCGAAGTAAACTCTCCAAATGGCCATGGAAAGGTGAAGCAACACGCAACCCTTGGCAAAGAAGCTCTGGAACTTGTGGTCTTTAACAAAAGCAACCATGAACAGAAGGAATCCAATGGCAAACAGAAGGAATCCGGAGAAGGAATCCGCTGTTCGGATCAAAAGCCGGTCGTGAGGCGTCGATCCTTGGAGCTTGCTTGCTGTGTCATGGCCATGGCTGAACACAGAGAATTCGAAGGAGTAAAACGTCATGAAAGCTCCACAAATCAGAGCAATCACAGAGTGGAGCATACATATTAGAAAAAACCCTGATAACCCCATTGCTCAAAATAAGTAAAGCACTAATCTTTCTTCTCTTCGCAAATAAACTTCGAGACGTGGACGTAATCACATTCGCTAGAAAAGACGTGCTCCTCTGTGTACCGAGTTTGAATCCCCTTCTCCTCAGTTTACAATATCTCAAAAAAATCACATATATATCAAAAACCCTAAACCCTGAACTCTCACTTTACAAATCCCAAAAACTGGAGCAAGTAAATTGATCAGAAGCCAACCTTACTTGGCTTCCACTCTAAAACTCAAAAAAACCGAGATGCCAGATAGACCCACAGACCAAGATTTCAAGATTTTTAGAGTTTGAAATCAAAGAATCAAACCTCAAACAAGGAAAACCCCAACAAAACCCTAATCTTATTTATCAATGTTTTCCACATGAACCAAAACCTTGGGGCTCTGAAAGGAAATGAAATTAAAAAATAAGGGGGTTTTGCATTTTTGGCAAAGGGGGGGAGAGGAAAGAGGAATGGATCTTGGTTGAGAAATTTCAGCAACTAGAACATGCTGATTGGCAGAGGAGGGATCTTTCCATTTGTGGTGGATTTTTTTATCTGATTTGATTAGCTGTAGAAATTTAAAGATGCTATAAATGGAAAGGATTATAAAGATTTAACTTTGCTTCTGTCTATAAAACCCCACAGCTCATGAACATTTTCTGGTTTCTTCCTTGTCCTGCAAAGCAATTGGAACATTTTTGGGGTCTACATTATTTTTCTAATTTTCTTTAGGTTGTATTATTACTAAATTGACCCAAAAAACATAGAATACACCATATCTAGAAAATATTTCCTCACATCCATTTTTAGAAGAAAATTAAGAAAAAAAATGTATTTTTTAGGAGGCTCATAAAGACTTTTGTCCCTCTTTTGAAGATTTTTTTATTTTGTCTTTTTTAAGTTTGAAAGAATGGGCATCATTATGTCAATAGTGGGCCTTTTTAAGATAATGGTAATGCTTACTGTTTTATCTTTAAAAAAAAAAATAAAGCATCTTTAATGGGGGATACAAGTTGCTATGAGATGGACATATTACATTTTTAATTTATCGGAAAGCCTTGTAATGGAGAAATGCAAATTATCCATCTTTGGATGTGGGTTTCGTTAGTCGAAGAGAGAAAAATAAATGAGATCCAAATTTACATTTTTTTTGTTGGAGTATAACTCATATTTAGATTTATTTTAAATATAAAATGAGATATATATATATGATATTTTACGTCATAAAATTTATAATTTTCTATCAGAGACGCTCTTAAAGCGGAGAGAAAATTCAAACTCTCGAAAAAGATATTTGAAAAAAAAAATCTTTTTAAATAATTAGAACCCAAAGAGAAGCGCGTTCACTTTACGTCTTAAGTAGCCTTACCATGACTCAATGTTTTTTTATTAGGAAGCTCCCGTCTTGAAGATGTGTATGGATTCATTGGAGGAGGGTCCCTTAAATTTCTAAAGTATCCAGTCTTCCTTAGCTCTTTGCATACGCAAGGAGTTATTTTTTTTAATAATTATACAAAAATATCTCATTAAACCCATATAAAAGAAAGTTTATGTTCGTCAAATCATGATTTTTCTAAAAAGAACAATAACTTCTTACGCGTAAATGAAAGATTACATCACCATGCTAAGAAACCCTTCAAACTAAACTCGTTCTTTTTTCACAACGTGAGCTGGTGCTGTCTGAATCTTGTGCATCTGCATATAAAAATTATCTAAAGTGGATGCACAAGAAAATGAATGCCAAAGGTTTGATGGATGGTTGGTTGTAAATGTCCATGTACAAAGTAAGCTGTATTGCTTTGTTCTCTCCTGCACCAACCCAATGACAACTTTACTATATCTTATACATTGAGATTCACATAACATTAGAAGAAATCATCATCATATGATTCATATGAGACCACCACCTCACTTGCAGGCTACAGCTGTGGAAGTGGCAGGGGAAGTGCCAGTCTTTTATTCATATTAATAGCGATGGAATGGGTCGAGTTTAACCTATTTATATTCGTGTCGTGATCCTGTTAATAGGTTGATTAACACACAAAATGACTTTAAAATAATAATTTAATACAATAGCATGCGTTATTCTTCAAATATTTGAGAAAATTTATTGTTTAATTGTTTCCGCAAAGTTTTTATTTTTCATGTGAATTTCAAATCATATAACATGTCTTGTCTGGAAATTGTCACTCTTGGTATGTTGCTCAAGAGAAATTTTTCATTGTGCTCAGAAAATGAGTGATACATCACATGTCATTATATAAGTGGGGAAAGTTTTATTTTTCAAGTTGTTAATTTTTTAACACAAATATCTTTTCATTTGTATAATGAAACGTGATGTACCACCAGATAATCTCTTGTTGCTCAATCCCTCATTCATCACGCACATTTACCAATGCATAGCCAACTAATGGCCATATTATGGGATCACATGATTGCAGCCTCTTTATGAACCAATGCTCTACCAATCCCTGGTTCTTGCAAAAGCAAACCTCATTTCCTTTCCTCTCCTCTCCCACCTTCAAAAACCT
Organism: Cydonia oblonga; assembly: GCA_015708375.1. NCBI lineage: Eukaryota > Viridiplantae > Streptophyta > Magnoliopsida > Rosales > Rosaceae > Cydonia > Cydonia oblonga. The sequence continues at coordinate 4,127 of JADOBS010303741.1, read as the reverse complement.
CCATTTTCTCTGATCAGTTTCTGAATCTCTAGTGCTTGTATGTTTGTAGCTTTGCTGACAACAAAATTTTATCCCATTAAATGGGATTAGCTATATGAATTTTAGAACGTCACTACGCTTAGTTTTTTATCATGTCTTCCGTTAGATCCAAATAGTCCAAATCTTTTCTCAGAACCTCTTCCAAGTCTTCCTCTACCCCTTTGGACATGAGTTTCTGTCTCGTAATCTCATATTCTAACTGGGGCATCTGTAGGTCTTCGTTTCACATGTCCAAACCACCTTAACTGATTTTCTCTTATCTTATCTTCAATTTTGGCTATTCTTAATTTACCTCGGATATCCTCGTTCCTAATCTTATCATTTTTCGTGTGCCCACACATCTAACGAAGCATTCTCATCTCTGCTACACTCATTTTGTGTACGTGTATGCTTCATCGCCTAGCATTTCATGCCTTAAATCATTTCTAGCCTTATTGTTGTCTTATAAAAATTGTCCTTGAGTTTTAGTGGCAAACAACAGTCATACAACACACACGATGCACTCTTCCAGTTCATTTATCCAGCTTGTATTCTATGATTGAGGGCTCTATCCAATTCTCCATTCTTTTGCAAGATAGTGAAAGCGTTAATTCGCTCTTTGGTACTTTTTGATCTCCAATTCTAAACAAAGATGATAGTGTATAATTATATCTTCTGTATATTGAAAAGAAAATTATACATGGGTTTATATTTACAACCAATGAAACAATCACTCCTCTAATTGAGCTATCAAATCAAATATACAATAGGTGAGTAAATTTCTTCCTTGATTCATGGATATCAGACAATCCAATTTGGTAGGAAATTGTTGACTATTGTAACACTCCCCCTCAAGTTGGTGAGTGAATGTCATGAACAGCCAACTTGCTCAATAAGGATCGAAAACTTTCTTTCCCTAAGGCCTTGGTGAAAATGTCGGCTACATGCCTTAAGGATGGAACAAAATTCGTCACCATTGCACCGCACAAAATGGCAATCTATCTCTGTATGTTGTGTCCTTTCATGAAACACTGGGTTAGCTGGGCTGCTTGATTATCACAATACAACACTGCTGGACCCATGCCACCTACATGTAAATCTCAAAAAAGGCTTTGCAACCAAGTCAATTCACAGCAAGTAGCTGCCATGGAGCGGTATTCGGCTTCTGCGGAAGACAAAGAAATGGTTTTCTACTTTTTACTCTTCCATGATATCAATGAATTCCCAAGAAAAACACAATACCCCATTGTAGATCTTCGAGTTATTGGACAACATGCCCAATCGAAGTCACAATAAGCATTCAACTGTAAAGAACTGTGTGAAGAGAATAAAATTCTTTGGCCTGGGGTACTCTTTAGATATCGAAGAACACGTAAAGCTGCATCATAATGGGGCTTGCCTGGTTGTTGCATAAATCGACTCAAAGTGTGCACATAAAAGGTGATGTCAGGCCTAGTGATGGTGAGATAAATTAGTCTGCCTACCAATCGTTGATAGTTTGAAGGATCATGAAGCAATCACCCTCATCCGGTAATAACTTCAAATTCTACTTCATGGGAAATCCAGCTGGTCTTGCACCCAACACACCAACATCTTTGAGAATGTCTAACAAATATTTTCGCTGGGAAATAAAAATACCCTTTTTGGAGTGGGCAATTTCTATTCCCAAGAAATATTTTAAATCACCTAAGTCTTTGTGAATTCAAGAAAGATTTGAGCTTCTTGATAGCAATCGGATCATTACGAGTAATCAAAATGTCATCGACATAAATAAGGAGAGCCATGAATGATTTACCATTTTTTGTTGTGAAGAGGGAATAATCTGACTTGGATTAAGTATACCCAGCAGCCCGAATAGCCTCAGAAAACTTGAAGAACCATTGCCGAGATGCTTGCTTTAGGCCGTACAAAGACTTATTCAAGCGACACACCATGTGCTCCCTCTGTCGCTCGAGACCAGGAGGCAACACCATATAAATTTCCTCACGAAGATTGCCGTGGAGAAACGTCCAACTGATGAAGGAACCAATTTTTTGAAGCATCGAGGGCTAAAAAGCATCGAAATGTGACCAACTTCGCAGTGGGGGAAAAGGTATCATGGTAGTCGATCCCTTCAAGCTGGGTGTAACCTTTGGCCACCAAACGGGCTTTGTAGAGCTCAATAGTGCCATGGAACGGTGCTTTATTTTGTACACCCACTTGCATCCAATAGGCTCATTGCTAGGAGGTAGAGAAGTGAGAGTCCAAGTATGGTTGGCTTCCAAAGCTTGAAGTTCAGCGGCCATGGCCTCCTACCATTTGGGGTCTTTGGTAGCTTCTGCATAAGTGTTAAGTTCAACAGAACGAGTAATATTGGTAATGAAAGATTCATATGGTAGAGAAAGATTACGATAAGAATTATAATTACATGGTGAGTGTTGAGTTCCAAGAAGAACCTGGTGAAGACAACGATGAAGCTTGTGGATGGGGGGTAACGCAACAGCCAAGCAAACATAATCTTGAAGATAAGAAGGTGGATGTTTTGTTCTGGTGGATTGTCGCAAAGGTGGCTGCAATGTAGGTGGAGGAATGTGCTCAACCGTATGAGAATCAATAGGTTGCTCAACTGCAGGAGCAGCAGCGGAAAGGTTGTTATGATTATCAATTTCAGAAGGCGAGGATAAGGTTGTGACATGCGAAGGTACAGGAACAAGAACGGGTTGACTATATGCAATGGGAATATGTGGTGCTGCAATGGGAATAGATGGACCATCAGGGGTGATGTTGGCGGGTTCACTAGAATTGGTGATAAAGGGAAATATGGATTTGTGGAATACGACATCTCGACTAGTAAAAATTTTCTTGGTGGTAAGATCATATAATTTATATGCCTTTTGTCCGAAAGGGTAACCGAGAAACACACAACTACGAGCTCTCATATCAAATTTGTGTGAGGGATGAACATTGGTGGCATAAACTAAACAACCAAAGGTGCGTAAGTGTTGATATGAAGGTGGGAGATGGAAAAGTTTCTCGTATGGTGTTTGATTAGACAAAAGAGGAGTGGGCAACCTATTAAGAAGGTAAACAACAATAAAAACACAATCCCCCCCAAAACGTAGATGTACTTGGCTTTGAAAGCGAAGCGCTCTAGCTACTTGTAAAATATGTCGATGTTTTCTCTCTACAACTCCATTTTGTTGTGGAGTGTAAGTGCATGAACGTTGAAAAACCACACCATTCTCTCAAAAAAAATTCATGTAACGACAAGAACTCACTCCCATTATCAGTACGAATTTTTTGAACTTTATGGTGAAATTGTGTTTGAACATAAGCAAAAAATGAGCGTAATAAAAATTGAGTTTCTGATTTATTTTTTATGAGGTATGCCCAAGTAGTGGGAGAGTAATCATCAACGATAGTCAAAAAGTAACGGGCATCGGTATAAGATGCAATTTTGTGTGGCCCTTAAATGTCACAATGAATGAGTTCAAAGCTATGCGTACTGCTGATATTACTAGAAGGAAAAGGCATTCTTGCTTGCTTAGCCAATGGACAAACATCACAAGATTTATTGGGATGGAAATTAACCTCTGAAGATTGCTTAGCTAACAACTGGAGTCTTTGAGGAGATGGATGTCTAAGGCGTTGATGCCAGAAGACAGAAAAAGCACGAGGACATGTGGGTGGAGGAGTTGTGGGGTTGGTAAGGTAGTAAAGTCCATTGCGTTGTTTACCTCATCCAACCCGCGTTCTCGCCTCTAAGTCTTGTAAGATACAAAAATCAAGGAAAAAGGTTATGGAACAACGAAGTGATTCAGTTAATCTACTAACACAAATGAGATTAACTAAAAAGGAAGCAATCCGTAAAACGTTAGTTAAGGAAATCTTGGAATCAAAATTAAAATTGCCAATATTACTAATCGAAACCCTTTCACCAGTTGGTAATTTTACTGGTGGAAATGACTTGTTTGGAACTGATTGTGAGAGTGGAAGGGCAGTGATGTAACACCCTGAAAATTTAAATATATGAATATGTGGAGAAAACCGAAAATAAATCGATTTGTAGTTATGGAAATAGAATTGGGAAATTTTAAGGTTTTGTTTCTGGAAATTTTTCTAATTTACGT
>JADOBS010303740.1:0-23385 GCA_015708375.1 Cydonia oblonga | reverse complement strand
CTCTGCAACAAGCGGCAGAAAATTTCTGACCAAATTTATCTCTGTCCTCTCCTCGCTGTCCACGTCGGCACCTCCCAAACAAGCAAAATGGCACTCCCTAACCTAACCGCCCCTCGCATTCACCGCATTAACAACTCTGCCACTGACCGCCTCTCTACTGCCTTCCCCTACCCATCGCTGCTCCTCCACGGAGCTCAACCACCGAGACCCCCTCTGTTTTTAGGTTTAGGGTTTTATTCTATTCCGACTTTTGCGCTTGCCCATTTGAAAAGTTTCCCAAATTTCGAAGCGGGTGAAGATTAATTTCTAATTCGGAGGTTTGGGTTCGCTCAAACTTTGTCCTTTTTGTTTGCCTTCGAATATTTTTATTGTATTTTTTGTTTAGATTTTGAATTTTTAGGTTCTCTCTTTGACTTTTTTCTCTCTCTACATCTCTCTCTCTCTCTAGACTGTAGTGGTGAGCTGGAATGGATGATGGTGTTGTGGACTAATGGGAATGGGATTGCAGGTTTTGGTGGGACGGAAAATGGAGTAGTAAGCAGTGAGTTTTTGATGCTTTTTCTTGGGAATGGCTTTCTGGGGTTTTGGTTTTGGTATCCAGAGGTAGGAAGAAAGTGGCTTTTCTGAATTTCATGGTGTTATTCTGTAGCAAAAAGGTACTGCATTGTTCTGTATTTCGGTAAAAATGCTCAAGTTTTGAACTTTATTCTCTAATATGGCAATGCTGATTGATATATGTGTGTGTGTGTGTATGTTCTGCTTCCAGTTTTATGGTTTATGATTTATGGTTCTCTGCGAAATCAAGGCTACCGCGATTCTTTACCCTTTTTGTTTATTCGAGTTTTTTTCTGGTGTCTTTTTTAATGTGTGTATTGTTGGCTTGCCTCTCTCAGGTTGGGAATGCAGCTTCTTTTGGGTGCTGAAATTTGAGTTTGGCGGGTGAATTTTGGAATTTCTTTTGAGTTATTGTGTTTGATTGTTGGTTTTTGATTGGGAAAAAGATGGATGGGAGGCGACATTCTGTTGATATTCCTATCTCGAAAACTCTCGGGCAACTGAGGAGGGTGAGGTCTCTAAGGGATCCTGATACTAACTCTATGACCAAGTACTCTGCTTTGGTGGAGAATGTGAACTGGGAAACGAATTCGAATAATGACATTTCTGCGCGGTTCATGAACAGTTTCCAAGGTGGCTCTGACAAACATCGTTCTTTTAGATCAAAGAATCCGGGTCTGTATGGACAAGGAGGGGATTGCATAGATGATTTTGAATTAGATTGTGGTTTAGGAAAATCTAGGTTGATCTTGCATGAGAATTCAGAGTGGATTGGAAGTACAGGGAGTCGTCTGGTTAGGAGCAAACAAGCTGAAGAATTTGATTTTTCAGGATCAGATAAGGAAGATGTGTATGGAAATAAATCACTCAGTGATAGACACTGCGGCAGTCAAATGGATAAAGGATTGGCGTTGACACGTGTCAACCCTTTGGAGGATGGGGATTATGAAGCAGCTGGTAGATCATTGCATTTAGAAAGAACTGATCAGATTGCATCAAAGAGACAATCACAATGCAAAAATAATGTAAATTCATCCAGGGAAGTTGGTAATTTTAGTAAAGTTTGCAGTCCATGCTGCTCAGCAAGTGATGCTTTTTCAAGCCATAGTGCATCTTTATTCGTAAATGAAGATGCTGATGCCATTGATCACAACCGTCCTAGTTGTGAGGTCAGCTGCTGCTGGTCAAGAACTCCTCGATTCAGAGGAGCTAACCTCCCTTTCAACATAGATGAGTATCCTTTGTTATACAAGAATGCAGATGAGAGTGCGCTTTATGAACAGAAGAGTTTGAAACACATTGGCAATGAAAGGAGTCCATATCCTAGGAGTCTGAGTCAGAAATTCAGGCCAAAATCTTTTAATGAATTGGTGGGACAAAACGTAGTAGCGAGGTCTCTTTTGGGAGCTATTTCTAGAGGAAGAATAGCCTCATTCTATCTATTCCATGGCCCTCGTGGTACAGGAAAGACATCTGCCGCAAGGATTTTTGCTGCTGCGCTAAATTGCCTTTCGCATGAGGAGCATAGGCCATGTGGTGTCTGCTGTGAATGTGTTTTGTACTTTTCTGGAAGGAGCGGGGACATCAAGGAAGTTGATTCTGTGAGAATCAATCGAAGAGACAGGGTTAGATCTCTTATTAAGAATGCAGCTATTCCTCCACTTTCATCACGGTTTAAGGTTTTCATTATTGATGAGTGCCACCTGATGCGTGGGGAAACATGGGCAAAGGTTTTGAATAGCATAGATAACCTTTCTCAACATGTTGTCTTCGTGATGATCACTCCAGACGTCGATGAGCTTCCCCGAAGTGCAGTTTCACGGTCTCAAAGATTTCACTTTCCAAAGGTTAAGGACGCTGATATTGCAAGCAGATTAGGGAGAATCTGTGTTGAAGAGGGTCTTGAATTTGATCAGGGTGCTGTAGACTTTGTTGCTGCCAAATCGAACGGTTCACTTAGGGATGCAGAGATGGTGCTTGATCAGCTAAGTTTGCTTGGCAAAAAAATCACAATGGGCCTGGCATACGAGCTTGTGAGTGCTTGGCGGTCTATTTTTATTCATTTATTTACTTTATATATATCGCATTCTATTTATCCGGTATTTACAGGAAACTTTCCCTGTTATTGTAATGCAGATTGGAGTCATCTCGGATGATGAATTACTTGGTTTGCTAGATATGGCATTGTCATCCGACACTTCTAATACAGTAATAAAGGCCAGGGAGTTGATGAGATCTCGGGTTGATCCTATGCAACTAATATCACAGTTGGCAAATCTTGTTATGGACATTCTTGCTGGTAAATGTCAGGACAATGCTTCTGAAGTCCGAAAAAGGTTCTGTAGCAGGCACACTTGTAAGTTGTTTAAGATTGCGCTCGTAATATTGTCACTTAATCCCCAAAAGCTCCCTACAAAATTTATATAGGAAATGAAAGTTCTTTGAGCATGCTTTCTTAGACCCTAAGTTTTGTTTGATTTTGGTCATGACTCATGAGTAATGGTCAAGGAAATTAATTATTAATGGTTTTCAAGCAGTCCAACAATTGTTTTGCTACATTGTAAGCGTACTTAACTAGCACCACTCATCTTCTCTCAACCATTTTTTTTTCCGGTGTCCTCGTAGATCAGCCATGTACTACGTTGAACTTGTCACAGGGGGTCATCCATCTTATATAAGTTTCTCATGCATTGTCCTCATTGGTATATTTTTAAACTGTTTATTGTTCCTTCAATATACATTGAGAACCTGTTCTAAAATATGTTTGTTGATTAGAGTAATCATCGTGCCTTCTGCTGTTAATTACTCTCTGTCATCTCATGATTATATGCTTATACTAACGTGCTGTTCTCTCAATTTTCTTCTTCACAGCTGAAGCGGACCTGCAGAAACTGACTTTTGCATTGAGAATATTCTCCGAAACTGAGAAGCAATTAAGGGTGTCCAAAAATCAAACGACATGGCTTACTGCAGCTCTGCTGCAGCTAAGCTCTGTGGAGTCTTCCTCCTCGGATGGAAATGGTACAAAATTGTGTTTCAGAAGTACGCAAGACGTTAGCTTGACTGACAAATATCTTCCTTTAATTCCGTTCATGAAAGGCTTTTCTTTTTCCATAAAATTCTAGTTAGTTTGGCTGAACTTTCATATATTTTGCTATTTATTTTGATGGTACATCATCCACAGCGGACAGCTTCAAGAATCTTGCCATTTGTTCATGCAAGTTAAATACACCAGACAAGTTGCGCATGCAGAAGGATAGTGATGGAAAGTTGGAAGCCGTATGGAAGAGAGCTACGGATATATGCCTATCCAATTCACTCAAGAATTTTCTGAAGAAACAAGGAAAATTGTCTTCCTTGCTTGTTGGTCAAGGTACATTTGTCTAGTAATATCTAGTAAATTATCCTTGATCTTCAAATTCTGGAACAAACCACCACATAAGAACATATATAAAAACCAGAGGAAGATGGAAATCGAGATCATCTCAAATCATCAACTTTATCTTAGTAGTTTGGCTTGTTATATGACATTCATGTAAGTGCAAATTGTTCTCACCTCTAATGCTTAATTGTAGGTTTAGCAATAGCTGAATTGGAATTCTGCCATCCTGATTATGTATCAAAGGCCGAGAAGTCGTGGAAGATCATTGCAAATTCACTTCAATCTATATGTGGTTGCAATGTGGAGATCAGGATCAATCTTGTACCTTGTGCTTCTGATTCCAAGTATGCGAAAGTGAAGAAGTCATCTTTTAGGTTGTTCAGCTGTTCCCGCAGAATGCAGCAGAAGTCACAATCATCTACCGAACGTGGAACTGATTCAGACTATTCTGAGTACACATCTGAAAAACCCATGTTAAGTGACCGACCTACTTTACCTTGCCCCTCTGAGTGTTCTTATCAAATGCCACATAACTGTAGTGACAGAATGGTGGTGGTAAGTACTTTGAGAAATAGTGAAGGAAATATACTCAGCACAAGGACCGCCTCATCCCACAGATCATTTGAAGATGATACGTCAAAGATACCTGGGTTAGTGGTTGATTCTTCTAAGGAAGAGGGAAGCAACCATGAATGCCATGTTTTATCTTTTGAAGAACCTGAACATCAACCAAATTGTTTTCCTAGAACTCTGAGGCTTCAAAAGAAGTTCCGTTTGTCAAATGCTTCTCAGACGACCTGTTGCACCAAACAACATAACAAGACTGCATCATCTAGCCCAAGCAAGACATCTTTTGGTACGTGTCTCGTGGGAAATGATTCATATGTTTTCTGCAGCGGTGCTTGTAACAACTCTGACAGCTGTATAGACGAGAATGTGTAAGTGTTGCTGTAGTCTTCTTTCCATATGTCCCTTAAAATTTGGGTTTGAGATTCTTCTTGTATTAACTGCAGACTGAAGAAGAATTCAGCCATGCTCTGTTGGAGAACCCCTACGCTTCACTCGGGAAAGGTATCGTATGTTGAAAATTTTAAATTGATTTTTCATTGAAGTTTTAGGACCAAAAACAAGGGAAAAGATGTTCTTTCACTGCATACTTAACGAGATAAGGTCTGCCTAATTCAAGCGTGTTAAATCTGCAGGCCTTGCAGTTGAGACATAAGCGACAACATTTGAACCGAGGGTGTTGGGTTCTTCCCTGCACAAATGCTAAGTAGTTCTACAAAGGAGGAGCACCTGAGAAAATAACCATAATTTATCATGACGGTTGCAGAGGAGCTCGAAAGAACTTCATATATCGCATATTTCTTTTTGTAGGTTTATATTTTGCAACCTGCAGAGGTTGTCATTGATGTTATAGATATTTTCATGACCCGGAGTCAGGGTTTTATATAGAGTATATAGCAAGAACTGTTTCTTCTCCGATCTAGTAAGTGTTTCTTGTTTGGTTTCGTACATGCCCTGCTTACGAAAACAGTACTATACAACCAGTGTGTACTCTACTAACTCTCGGTCTAGTGGTATTTTTGCTTTCAATGCAAGGGAACATTCATTACAACGCCTTCACTCTATATACATCGTTAAATCAAGGTTTCGACCCCTTTTTCTATTCAAATGAGAAAATACGAGCATCGACGGAATGGTAAGGTGCATTTATTTGAATCTCTGGAAAAGAAAAAAAAATTGGGGTTTCAGGTGCTCAAAAATTGAAGTCCAATAGGATGTAACGGTTGTTTGTGGGTTACTGATTGTTGATGCATGTAGGTCTCATAACGCATCAACAGTCAAGATTTGCTTACGCGATTGCGCTTGAGCAATTGGATGTACAAAATGTCAAAAAGTAAAATGAAATGAAGATGGTTCCACACAATCCATTGGATCCAATCTCTAAGCCCAATGGGCCAAAGTACAACGATTAAACAATTATTGGACCCAAATGGCCCATAAACCCACTCCGATTTTCAGTTTTCAAAGTTTCGGCTTCTCCGAAACGGCGGAAGGCAGCGACATCGGGAAGACGAGAGCAGCTCTGTTTTGGGCAAAGCTCACAGTCAGTGTGAATGGAGAACGTAAACGAGAGTACAAGCGTTCGAGTTCTATGCCCTAAGCTCGTCCTTCACAAGAACGAACCGGGCCTCCAATGGCTGATCGGATCCCCATTTTTCCCGCCACACATCGTCGTCTCCACCGTCAAATGCATCCACACCGATTCCTCCTCTCCCGACTACCGCAGAGAATCAGGTACCGGAATTCTGTTTGTTTCGCGAGGAAATCGAAGAAATTGAATAAATTTTAGTGTTTTCGGGCATTTGCAGTTCGAATTTTGATTAGTTCTCGTAATCTGAGCAGAAGAGCTTCGGACATTACTATTGAAAGGATTTGAGGTGATCGGAGCATTGGTCGTTGCAAATTCCGGTGATGGAATGAGCGCCGCCGGCGAGGCAATTGCTGCGGCACGAAGGCTGCGGAAGCTACTCTGCGGAGACATTGGGAAAAAATTGGATAGTCGACAAGTAATAGGTGGTGTTGCGGATTGTAGTGGCGGCGACATTCAGTTTTTCGTGTCGAAATCCGAGAGCTTGACCAGCTTTGAAGCTGTGAATGTGTTGTATGATGATCATCCTGAAAAGTATGTTTGGGAGAGGGGCTGTCTGCTCCGGTGTGAGCTTCCGTTTAAGCTGCCAATCTATTATCCGGTTAACAAGCCAAAGGGTAAGTTTTTCTGGTGGTGTTTTTTCGTAGAGTTGTGTAGTTTCATTTGGAAATTTGATTGAGCATTGGTGGTGGTTCAGGCTTGGTTGTTTGTTATGTTTGGTACTGTGATTTGGTTTGCTTGTGGATGAATGAGCAATTGACGGGAAATTTTAATGGCTAAAATGAGTGCATAACATGATTTCTGAAGCGTTATTTTATGCGAGTGTAGAAATTAGATTGCAGTGACTTTTTCAGGGTGGTGGAACGCTAGTGTGTAGTAGAAGGGTAGATTCATAGAATAACTATACTATAGTTGACCGCTTTAAAAACAAAGGCTTTGTTGAGTGTCTATTGACGAGAATATGAGCTGGATTTGTTCGTAGTCACTTTTTTTCCCAAAGGCCTTCTCATTCATTTCTGATTTCATACTTGCGATTGGATAAAATTTAGCCGCGGTTTAACTCTGCCTTTTGGATGAAGAGATCCGTGTGCTTTATTGCAAATTGATTTGAATGGTGTTCATTTCTCGTGTACTATTGTATTAGATTCAGAAAAGATGTTTCAGCATGCAACTGAAGCAGTTATTGCAAAATTCAAGGATCCTAAGGCTGCGTACTTGGTAGAAGCATTAAGCAAAACATCTGCTGAAGTACCCCAACCTGTCATCCTCCGCGGTGTGGATTTGGATTTTGACACAGATCTCTCAAATGTCAAACTTGTGGGAGAAAGCGCTCAAGATTCTGAGGCTGGTCTTTTGTCATGTTCCCACTTCTGTTTAGAAAGTAAAAAAGGTGCACCAGTATATTCTGTTGAGGTAGGACAAAGTGAAAGAGATTCATTGATCTTGTAATTTTTCGCTTGGTAGTTTGTTTAAATCTTCTTTTAGCAATAACAGTAAATATTGGAATTCAGTTTTTGAATAGCTTTCCCGCTTAGCATGCAGATAGAATCCAAGTAAGCATTCTGCTGAATTGTTCAGATAAGTCAGAAAAATCTACGGCACCTGTTGCAGAATATTTTCCAGGTATTGCTTGCACTCTTAATCATATGAGGTACAGAGATACATTTTCAAATATGAAGCTTTCTAGTGAAGATTATATTTGTACTCAGTTTAGGAATTTAAATTGTGTGGTTTCAGCTTTGGAAGAAGCCAAAGTTCTGGTGGTCGATTTTAAGCTAGAAGTGCTCTGCTATTCAGACAAGGGTCTCCCACTGAAGCATGCAGTTTCAAAGTTATTAATCCCAGGGTTGATTGATCAGTTTAATTTAGTGGGAAGTACAGTCCTACCCAACCTCTTAGCACAACATCCTCAGGTAAGGCAAACCATTTCTTGTACAATATCATATGGATCTCTTGTTCTTACTATCCATCTAAATACTAATTCAACCTGAAAATTCAGAAACACAAGATTAATTCTAGTACAAGTGAGTAATTTCCGTTCCACGCTCTCTTTCCATGTGCATGCTTCCTGCTATTGTAATTCATAAAGACATCATCTGGCAGAAGGCCAATTGTTGATTGTGCTTAAAATTCACACTTTGGGTTTACCAAGTTCTGTTACTAAGAAACTAGTTTCTTTTCTTCATGTATGAAAGGGTCCAGTCTTATTGGCATTATCCTCATTCCACTGTGCAATTTTCTTACTTTATTTGAAATTTACACTGTGCTTGTGCTCCCATATCATATAATTATGGACTAGCACATATGTGCACATGTTCAAAAACCTTAAGCTTTGTCTGGACATTCCATGGTATCTGATGCCCGCTCACAGAAATGTTGAATAAAAAGCTAGTACAGTGATTAATGATTATCAGAACAGCCAGATCAAACTTCAAGTAACTATACTGTTTGTTGCATTTGCAGCTACATTCGTATCACTTTAGCCCTCCTGGTGTTCTGCATCCGATCACTGTTGTCTATGAACTCAACTATGGGGAAACAGAAATGAAGCAAGGTAGGCAGTGGCAAAGATGAAATTTTCTTCCTTCAGACAATCTATTTTTGAAAGAGTAAGATACTATTAAGTGGCTCGGGCTCCTCACAGAAAACTTAGAGATTGTTCTTTTTTATCATCAAAATAAACTCTTACATCTCTTTTATGATTAAAAAGTTGCTTTTGCTTCAGTGTTTGTGAATGTGGAAAAGGTTGTATTATTTCTGAGATGGATAGGTTTTTAGAGAGGAAGCTTATACAAGTTTCTTTTGTAATTTGCTCTTAGAAGTAGTTTTCTTAATCTTGCCATTGCCTTCTGCAGTTGAAGTTAGAAAATCTTTACACTTAAGACTGGGTTTACCTTTTGATCGTCCTCTTCTAAGAATTGCCAATGCTCTCGATTTCTCTACATCGAGGGATGTTCTGAGGAGTGATGCAAAGTGGAAAGGTAAACCATTTTCCATTGAATAGGCAACGCCATCCCGTCTCCATAAAGAAATGTTTTCTTTTTCTTTGGTTTTTTTGTTGGAAATAACTATTTTGATACAATTCTATGGTAATTTCAGGTTCTAGTTTGCTCAAAGACGTACACGTTGGTATTCCAAGCAGTGGTGGTTGGTGTCTGCTCTTGTTTCTTTGTTTATTCCCTTTCCCTGCCTTCTATTAGCGGAATTTTGCTTGTTGATACTATGTCTTTATGCAGTTTCTGGGGGCAGTGAGTCTTTGGTGCAAGGCTCTTATGAATACTACCATTATCTACAAGATGCCTTTAATGATTCGGTAATGCGCGATCTCTATACCTAGTGTTCGTAATATCTTGTCGAGAATATACATTAAGCTGCGGTTAGGTTGAATTTTCATTATGATTGAATTAAAGCCGTCTAATAATTCATTTCCAGGAGTGCCCGTCTTGGCCTTCAATGAGTTTGAAATTCAGTTATGTCAAAGTGTTGTTTCATTTCCTTGCTAGGGTTGGGGTTGTGCTTATCGCTCTCTACAAACGATTATTTCATGGTTCAGACTCCAACACTATACATCTGTAGAAGTTCCATCGCATAGGTAACAGGATTTGCTTTGCCTTGGTTAATTGTTTCGCTTTCTTTTCCGACACTTCTTATCAGCGTCATATAATTTCATCTGACAAGCCAAGTGATATTAGGGAAATACAGCAGGCACTTGTAGAGATTGGTGATAAAGATCCTTCTTTCGTTGGGTCACGCGAATGGATTGGCGCCATCGAGTTGAGCTTTGTCCTGGACAAGCTTTTGGGTGTAAGGACCAACAATGTGGTTTACCGAGAATTTCTCAAGTAAAACGCACCGGAGTTTAACAAGATTAGTTTCTTGTATTGAACAGGTCAGTTGCAAAGTCATGAACGTCCGTTCTGGAGCCGAGCTTCCCGAAAAATGTCGAGAGCTGGCCTTACACTTTGAGACTCAAGGAACACCTATTATGATTGGTTAGTTCTCCCTGTCCCGTAAATTTGACGCTTCTCTGGATTAAAGATGGCATGATATTTTGCAGAAACAACTAAAGAAACACGAAATGATAACCTCTTATGATTCGATATATGAATGCAGGTGGTGGGGTTCTGGCATATACGCTATTGGGAGTTGATTACAACGAAGCAAGCGGAGATTGCGCGTTCCTAATACTCGATCCTCACTACACAGGCAGTGACGAACACAAGAAAATTGTAAATGGCGGATGGTGCGGGTGGAAAAAGGCTGTCGATAGCAAGGGAAAGAGTTTCTTTTTGCATGATAAGTTCTATAATCTTCTGCTTCCACAGAGGCCTAACATGGTTTGATCTATACAAAAATCATCATCGAATATATACACCTTGTTATGAAATGTAGCATCACATTAAGCAGCAACAGGCATTTGATCTATACAAAACGACCATGTTTAAGTACTAATTTTGAAATTATGCTAATCATGTCTAAAATCTTCTTTGTTATGCAAGAAAAATACAACAGAAGTCAACAGCGATTTGAAATCTAAATTCTAACCTATCAACAAGTGCAGATTATACAACGTTCCGAAGCAGCAAATCTCTTTCATCCTCTTCAATTCACACCGGTGGTGGTGGTGGCGGCCGCAGCAGAAGCAGCCTGATCGTGGTGAGGAACTTCATCATACGCGCCAGTCTCCTCATTGTATGAGTACCAAACCCCAGATGCAGCAGAGCAAAAGAGTCCTGTGGATGGATCGTAATAGTACCCCAAACTGCTGCTGTAATAGTACCCCGAATTCTCATCAAACACATAATCATTCTGCCCTTCAGACGAACCGGCTACTCCTCCATTAGAATCCGAGGGTCTAGCAGCAGCATTAGCATCTTCTTCATCATCTTCACCAAACATATCATATCCATCTCCAGCAGATTCACCACCATTGTTATCATTCCCAATTGGCGCGGCCGGGATGCCTTCGAGTCTTGCCCTAGCTAAAGTCTCGTACCCTTGAGCCTCCCTTTCGAAAATCTCCTTCTTCTCATGATTCACATCGTACTCCCCGTGCTTGTCCATCAGCGTCACAGCATCCTCAGTCAGCTGGTCGAAAACCCTCTTCGTCTCCGGCGACATCTTCACCTTCTTGTCCCCCTTCAACCTCCTCAGAGCCTGCAACACCGTTTCGCCTTCCTCAAGCACGTCGGCAATGCGCCTCTTAATCTTCCCAATATCTTCATCTTCCGGTGGCAAATCCGACGCATCATCTTCGGCTTTCGGCTTCGGAACATGTAATTTCGTAACCCCAGCTTCAACACTGTCAAGCCAAGCATCCTTCACGCGATTCCCCTCGGCATACTCCACGAAATTCCCCTCGGCATCGAAATACCCCTCTTTCCTCTCCTTCTCCAAGTTGAAGGGGTCCATCTGAATCCCGTCGTCCACGAAGTTGTCGTAATCCAATTCCTCGCCGTACGCGACTTCCGCGGCGGAGACGTCATCGCCGATCCCGTCGTCCCCGAACCGCCGCCGCTTCTCGCGCTCTTTGGCGGCGAAACGGGGGTCCGGAAACTCACCCCCGATGTCGTCGTCGTCCTCGTCGGCTCTGCGTATCTTCACGGGTTCGTCTTCCCGTTTCGCCTTCTTCCCCTTGGGAAACTTAACCTTCCTTTCCGCCATGGGTCTGTCGGAATCGGAATCGGAGTCGGAGAGCTCGGGGATGGGGCGCTTGCGATTGGATCGCGACGCAAGATCTGGTTCCATTGAAGAGATTGGAAGCAAATCGAATCAAGACGGAGGTTTTTGGGATGGTGTAATTACTGACCGATATTTTTCGCGCTGAGAAAAGTTGTGTTCTGGAAAGTTGAGACGGTGGTACAGTAGGAGAGATTTTTTAAGTGTGATACAAAGTGATGCGTCATTATTATTATATAAATAGTGAGATATTTGTGATAAAAAGTTAATAATTTAAAAAAAAATACAATTTTTTGTTATTTATATAAAAACACGTGATGTACCGTTCAATCGTAATAAAAAATTTATCGTAAAGTAAGGGTTTTGTGGACATGTTTCAAGTATGTCCGAATCCGATCACACGCAATATATTATTAATATAAAAAATAGAGGGATATGACACATAATTACCGTTTGCATTTCGCGGCACAAAAAAATCTCTAGTTTTTGTGAGGAGATTTTCTTTTTACATGGTTTTTGGGCAACAAGATACAAAGTGGTCCATTTCCTATGTACTATAGAGGGGGTACAATTGGACACTCCATTTTTAATTTTGTACCCAATTAGCTATTCAAGTGGTACATTTTGGAAAATGTTGAGTGGTGAACTTCTCCATTAAATTAATTAAATAAAATTTTAATTTTTCTCTTATAATTTATTTGATTTTTTAAAATAAAGTAATTTTTAAGAGCTTTTCTAATCATATAGGCAAACAAGGTTGGTAAGAAAATTGAGTGAAGGATGATTGTTGATGTTTTCGTTGACAGAAAGTTGACGGAAATGGTCAGTGACGGAAATAGAAACATGTGAAGGAATGGGAGCTTCCGGTTACAGTTCTCAAACAAATTTCATTGTTTAATTCAATTTATTAAAACTTGGTTAGATTTTTTTTCAAAAAGAATAATTATTAGCACTTCAAACAAATTATCGGGTATGTTTTTGGGTGCAAAATTTTTTTAAAATAAACCAAAAAAATGGTAAAATTAATCATAAAGGTAAAAGTGAAAATTTTGGGTAAAAATAGGGGTTGATGAGTGTCCTAATTACACTATTGGGTGTAAATAAATTCCTAAATTCTTTAAAGCCCACAGGTCATGCAATTGGGATTTTGACTTATAAGGCCCAAATTACACGTCATCCCATACTCCTTCTGAGATTGCCCCAAAGCCCAAAACGCACCGTCTAATCCCTCATTTCCCCGGAGATAGTGCTCTTGCTAGTAGCAAAAGCTGGCAGCAGCTTATCCAAAGGGCGCCAAACCATGGCTCTCATCCGCCACCAACTCTCTCCTCCTCCGTCACTTCCCTCCTCCCGCAGCCACTCTCCACCAAACCACCACTTCCCAAAGCCCTGCCTCTTCGTATTCTCCAAAAACCTCAGACTCTTCTCTCTCTACTCAGCTCCGCCCACTCCCTCCTCTCTCTCCTCCGCCCCCATTTTCCTCCCCTTTCTTCAGAACCAAGAGGAAGAAGACGAAGACGAAACTGAAGAAGAAACAGAAGTGCCACCAGCACTCGAAGAAGATGAAGAAGAGGAGGAGGACCCAGATGACCCAATTCTCAGATTCTTCAAGTCCCGCACTTCAACCCAAGACCCTGAGCGCGAAGGCAAGTTCTCTCTCCAAAAGAACCGCCGCTCCGCTTGGCGTTTGGCTGACGGTACCCACCTCGCAGACGAATCGGAACCCGAAACCGGCGTCAAAAAACTGCTCGGAGAACAGAAACAACAAGTTGGTCCAATCAAATTTGGTTCAAATGCATCGCCTGAGGGAATTGTCGAAGAGATTCTGCAAAAGGCAAGGACTTTGCCGCAGAATTTGACGTTGGGAGAGGCTTTGGGGGGTTTCGAGGGAAGGGTTGGGGAGAAAGAGTGTGTGAAAGTATTGGAGGTGATGGGTGAGGAGGGGTTATTGGTGGGTTGCTTGTATTTCTTTGAGTGGATGGGTTTGCAGGAGCCGTCTCTCGTTACGCCTCGGGCGTGTTCAGTTTTGTTTCCGATGTTGGGGAGAGCTGGAATGGGGGATAAGTTGATGATTTTGTTTAGGAATTTACCGGCCAAGAAGGAGTTCTGGGATGTTCATGTGTATAATGCTGCAATTTCGGGCTTAATGTGCTCCAAGAGGTATGAAATGCTTTGGTAATTGTGTTTTATTTTGCCGTTTGGAAGTTTAGATTTCGCTTTTCTGTCAATTTGTAGTGATATTAGTAATTGTAGTCTGACTATGAAAAGAACGGACTATTGATATATCATCGATAATGTACTGATATCACTGAGATCAGCACAATGTACCAACATATTGTAGAAGCATTTTCGACAACATCGATGCACATAGAGCTTTTGTTGGTAGTTGTCTGAGTAGGGTGTTATATGATGAGTTACTGGAAGTTTGAATTGTTGGGATTTTATGCATGTTTCGGTAGACCCGAGGCAAAGCCTTCGTGCTACTTGCATTATGCTCTTAAACCAATTTGTTTGATCATTAGTTGAAAGAACAAAAATTTTGGGAAAGTTGTTGTTGATGCTTGCAAAAGATAAAGTAACTTGTTAGAATTCATTTGATAATATTTACTGACTTTTTTCAGGTATGATGATGCTTGGAAGGTGTATGAGACTATGGAAGCAAATAATACCCTTCCGGATCATGTGACATGTTCAATCATGATTACTGTCATGAGAAAAGTTGGACGTAGTGCAAAAGATTCATGGCAGTTCTTCGAGAGAATGAACAGGAAAGGTGTCAAATGGAGTCAAGAAGTTTTGGGTGCTCTTATAAAATCATTCTGCGATGAGGGGTTGAAGAGTGAAGCCCTTATCATTCAAGTAGAAATGGAGAAGAAAGGGGTCTCATCAAACGCCATTGTGTATAACACTTTAATGGATGCCTTTTGTAATTCAAACCAAGTTGAAGAAGCTGAAGGTCTCTTTGCCGAGATGAAATCAAAAGGGATTAAACCAACAGCTGCCACCTTCAATGTTCTAATGAGTGCATACAGCAGAAAAATGGAGCCGGAGATTGTTGAGAAGCTGCTGGTAGAAATGCAGGATATGGGATTAAAGCCAAATGTCAAATCCTATACTTGTCTTATCAGTGCATATGGGAGGCAGAAGAAGATGAGTGATATGGCTGCGGATGCTTTTTTGAGGATGAAGAAGGTTGGTATTCGTCCAACATCACATTCTTATACAGCTCTTATTCACGCGTTTTCAGTCAGCGGATGGCATGAGAAGGCTTACATTGCATTCGAAAACATGCAAAAAGAAGGACTAAAGCCCTCCATAGAAACCTACACTGCTTTACTGGATGCATTTAGGCGTGCTGGTGACGCGCAGATGTTGATGAAAATTTGGAAACTGATGATCAAAGAGAAGATTGTGGGGACTAAGGTGACATACAACACTCTTCTCGATGGATTTGCCAAACAAGGGCACTATGTGGAAGCAAGAGATGTGATTTCCGAATTTGGGAATATAGGCTTGCAGCCCACAGTGATGACATATAATATGCTGATGAATGCGTATGCACGGGGAGGGCAACACTCAAAGTTGCCACAGCTGTTGAAAGAGATGGCAGCTCTCAAGTTAAAACCTGATTCTGTAACTTACTCGACCATGATTTATGCCTATGTTCGTGTTCGTGATTTCAGACGAGCATTTTTCTACCACAAGCAAATGGTAAAAAATGGACAAGTGCCAGATGCCAGGTCTTATGAGAAGCTTAGGTCAATTTTGGACGTGAAAGCTGCACGGAAGAACAAAAAGGACAAGAGTGCTATACTCGGTATAATTAATAGCAAAATGGGTTTGTTGAAAGTTAAAAAGAAGGGAAAGAAAGATGAGTTCTGGAAGAACAAGAACAAGCGTTATGTCAGAACCGATAACTCAGAGTGATATCAATCTTCAGCTTTATCACTTTCTGCATTTCTTCCAAAACTTTCACAAAGGTTATGAGATACTAGTTGTTTCGTGTCTGGACTGCCTAAGTTGGAAATTTGAAAAAAAAAGCACCTCCACACCGAAGTTGTTAGGGTGAAATTCTCCACAAGATCTGCGTGATCCTTGGCGAAACAAGAAGATTGGCTGCGGCTGATGCAGGCCAGTCTCCGTTGATACAACTAGGTAAGCATATCTGTTCATATGTCGATGTAAGGGAAAAAAGTTCTTTTGCTTCCCCAGTCGCCTGTACTAGTCTACAATCTATTTGTACTGAAAAAATGTTGTTATTTGAGCATACATCTCATTCAGCTCTCATGGATTTCCTGTTCTTGTATTATCTTGTAGTTATGAGCCTCTTTGCTTTTGCGTGTTTTCGAACTTCGGCTGCAAGGCTCAGGTCAGGAGTGAGCTGACTGAAAACCGTCGAGGAGTAGTTGGCTTACAGATTTGTTGTTCTTCCCTGGTGCACAAGTTCCGGATGGTCTCCCTTCCCAGGTCCACTTCGTTGCTCGGGTTGGCTGTTGAAGCCGGAGACCTATTCAGTCAGCATTTGTTCCAAAATCCAGTTGCAATATCTTTTTGTATGCCTTGATGCTGAAGAATCATCACCTAATATGGGTCACCATTGGGTGGGGCCCGGCCAGAGGTCAAACACAACTAACTGGGCTAACCAGCCCTTAGAGCAACTCTACTCTTAGGGCGATAATTGCTCGGGCTATTAGACAATTGGTAATTATTGTCTTAGTGAACAGTAATCATCCGAGGATAGCTTTACTCCGCAAATGAATTGCTTTTTTTTCATTAATAATAAAATATTATGTTTAATTTCAAATTTTCTTAATTTTAATTTTTTTTCCATTTTTTTTCCATTTTTTTAATGTTTTTCAAATGAATGATACAGACCCTTGGATTACAATTTTTTGCCATCCAACATCCCAGGTTGTGCCACGTGGGATGAACATTTTTTCAGATTTTTTTTTTTTTGAATTTTAAAAAGCAGATCAATATGGACCGTCAGATCTAAGAAATCCAATGAGCCACATTGGAACAAAAATTGAGTGCGCCTGAGCGCATGTCCCGTTGACACTTTTTTGTCAACTCACTCTCCCCACTTGCGGGTGAAGACCACGCACCTGACGTAAAAAAATTATAACATGGCTGACAATAGATTGACATTACCTGATGCCAGATCGCTTCAAGCAAGGCTTCATGCCAATCTCGCTCGACTGCTTGATTTGTGGGAGATGAGCCCACTCAATAAATGGGGCAATTGGCTTGGGGGAGAAGATTTTGGAAGGGTTGTGAGATGAAGCAGATTTTGAAGGGTTGTAGGATTCAATCACTCAACAGGTGGGGTAATTTGTAAGGATGGAGTTGCTCTAAATTAACACCCCATGACCCACTTTGGCCATGAATTGTGAGCCAAGGGATGACCCGTTATTGGACCATGACAAGCTGCACCAAAAGAACTCATGAGTCGGCCAATCAAATTTCAGAAGGCAGAAACGTCCTCCAACAAACTAGTGATAACTTTCACTAGATACAAGGAATTGTTTTAAATGATGAGGCTTACCTCCGACAAAGTGGCAACTACCAACACGGTGCAAAGTGCTCAGCTGAAGCTACGTGTGTGAAGTACGCGCTAGCAAAGTGGCAGCCACCAACACAGTGCAAAGTGCTCTGTTGAAGCAACGTGTGTGAAGTGCTGCCAAAATTTGCTTACTAAAACTTGTTAGATTGCCTAATTTGTGTAAAGTTTCCCAAGTTTACACTCTTTTTCTTGTCCTCCACATTTATGTTTGTTCATGTTCTGGATTGAACAAATCAAAAAGAGAATCAAAAGACGAAAATAGTATGCAAAATCATCTCTGAAAATAACTATTCTATCAATGTCGAGTTAAGGACCTTACCATTCCAAAAGTTCACGGTAATTGACTCCAAAATGGTTAAACACTTTGTTCGAGTAAATGGTTTAAACAAAACAAAATTTAATGCGTCAGATTTGTTGTTCTTCCTGGTGCACAAGTTCCGGATGGTTTCCCTTCCCAGGTCCACTTCTTTCCTCGGGTTGGCCTTCAAGACGATAATATCCAAACTTTATACGTACAGTCGGCATTTGTTCCAAAATCCAGTTGCAATATCTTTTTGTATGCCTTGATGCTGAAGAATCATCACCTAATGTGGATCATCATTGGGCGGGCCCCGCCAGAGTTCAAACCCAAGGAACTGGGCTGACCAGAGCAACTCCACTCTTAGGGCGATAATTGCTCTGGCTATTGGACAAATTGGATCTTATTGTCTTAGTGAACAGTAATTATTCGAGAGTAGCTCTACTCCACAAATGAATTGCTCGGGCAATTGATTTTAAAAAATTATTTTTTCATTAATAATAAAATATTACGTTTAATTTCAAATTTTCTTAATTTTAATTTGTTTCCATTTTTTTTGTGTTTTTTTTAATGTTATTCAAATGAATGATATAGACCCTTGGATGACAATTTTTTGCAATCCAACATCCCAGATTGTGCCACGTGGGATGAACCTTTTTTTCTGAATTAAAAAAAAAAATCAAATCAATATGAACCGTCAGATCTAAGAAATCCAAAAATTCACTTTGGAACAGAAACTGAGTGCGCCCAAGCGCAGGTCTCACTGACACTTTTTGATCAGCTCACTCTCCTCACTTGCGCGTGAAGACCATGCACTTGATGTAAAAAAAATTATAATGTGACTGACAATAGGCTGGCATTACCTGACTTCAGATCACTTCAAGCAAGGCTTCATGTCAATCTCACTCGGTTGTTTGATATGTGGGATTCAATCACTCAACAGGTTAGGCAATTTGTAGGGGTGGAGTTGCTCTAAATTAACACCCCATGACCCACTTTGCCCATGGATTGTGAGCTAAGTGATGACCCTCTACTGGACGATGACAAGCTGCACCAAAAGAACTCATGAGTCAGCCAATCCAACTACAAAAGGAAGAAACGTCCTCCAACAAACTAGTGATAACTTTCACTAGATACAAGGATTTGTTTTAAATGATCAGGCTTACCTTCGACAAAGTGGCAACTACCAACACGGTGCAAAGAACTTAGCTGAAGCTACGTGTGCGAAGTGTGCGCCAGCAAGTGGCAGCCACCAACACAATGCGAAGTGCTTTATTGAAGTAACGTGTGTGAAGTGCTGCCAAAATTTGATTACTAAAACTTGTTAAACTACCTAATTTGTGTAAAGTTTCTCAGGTTTACACTCTTTTTTTTCTCGTCCTCCACATTTATGTTTGTTCATGTCATGGATTGAACAAATAAAAAAGAGAATCAAAAGACGAAAATAATATGCAAAATCATCTCCGAAAATAACTATTCTATCAATATCAAGTTAAAGACCTTGCCATTCCAAAAGTTCACAGTAATTGACTCTAAATGGTTAAACACTTTGTTCGAGTACATGGTTTAGCTATTTACTTAAACACGAAACAAAATTTAATGCGTCAGATTAATACAATTTTTTCATTAAACAAATTCCTTGGGAACAAAGATGAACCTCATTAGGACAAAACGACAAAAAACAGGGCAGAAGCGTAAATTCCGCGCGATATCCCAAACCGAAACCCTAAACCGGGTTACACCGGAGTCGGGTGGAAGCAAAAGATGGGGCCAAAACAGTTCATGCTGGCTTTAGCGGGAAGGCCACGTGGACCGCCCTATTGCATATACACCCAAAACCTCCACAGTGATGACGTGTCGTCATAACCGTAGCCTCCCTATAAAACCCTCGCTTCCCTACACTTTCGTTCTCATCCATTTCCTCTCTCTCTCCTCACTTTATCTCTCTACAAATCTCTAACCGATTGAGACTCCGACACTCACTCACAGATTCGGATCCACCTCCGCCGGTTTCTGATAAACCCGGACCAACCCGACCCGCCGATCCGTCAGATTGTCGTCGTTTCGTTTCCGGACTAGCACTTTGTCTCCCGCCGTTTCGGCGCTTCCAGTGGGACTCCGGAGCTCTGAGATTTGGATATCCGATTGCTTCTCCTGTTCTTGGCTCGAGATCCGGGCCAAGCACAGAAGAAACAGATTCGCCGCCCTTCCGACTTCGTATACGTACAGGTTCTTTTCGAAATTTTTTGTTTGCGGGAAGAAACGGATTCGCCGCTCTTCCGACTTCGTATGGGTACAGCATCACTGAGTGGCTTGTTTTCTTGTTGTGTACGTTGGTGGTGTTTGGATGCTGAGAAAATACGGGAAATGGAAATGGAAAGGAAAATGATGCATTTGGCGTTTGGTTTTCGCATTGTTTGGGGCTCGGAAAAATGAAATCTGTGCTTTACTGTGTCTGATGATGCATTTTTCTTGTGTATTTCTTCACTTTGCTTCCCTTTTTTTGTAGCCAAACAGTTTTTAGCTGTAATTGTTATGTGTAGTTAATGCTTGCTTAATCCGTTTTCAGCATTTGATTTGTTAAATATTTGCTTAGGTAAATTTCGTTTTTGATATTTGATTAGTTTAATATTGCTTAGATAAATGTAAATCCTTTCCTGTAGGTGAATTTGTTTTCACTTGGGTTTCGGTTTTAGTTAATGGAAGAACGGTGGAAACTAGAGTGATCAATTTGAAAGTAATTTCGAAGATCGAATAATCTACGTTTTTACTAAATATTAATATTTATGTAGGACTTTTGCTGGGTAAATGGCCTCGAGTGAGGGATTTCTGACGAATGAGCAGAGGGAGATGTTAAAAATTGCCAGCCAGAATGTGGAGGTTTTGTCGTCATCACCGAAATCCCCGACATCTTTTCTGTCTGAACACCATGTAAAAGCCCCTGCTGGTGGGAAGGCACCAACAGCTGGAATAGCTGCGAGGCATGTACGCCGGTCACACTCAGGGAAGTTCGTGCGAGTAAAGAAGGGTAAGTCCCCATTTGGCACCTTGTGATTTGGTTTGATTTGATTTTAGCTTACCACTACGTAATGATGTTTATGGTTTATCTCTGCGACTCTCGTTATATTATTGTCGGCCTTATAAGAATTTGTATGCATATATCAATTGAATTTTTAACGTTAAGTAAATTATTGCTTCTCTAGTTTTACACGAACCAGGACTTTACCTTCTATAACGGTGTACATCTCATGCATATTATCGTCGAAATTGCTGTAGTAGCTGAAGTCATGAACCATGATGGTGCTGTGAAACTTAGCTACACTATGCAAAAATACACATCTCATGCATGATTTTGAATTGTTGTTCTTCTATTAAGCTACTAAGTGTGTAGCTTAACTTAGCTGTTGATAGGGTGTGATTGAAGTGAGTAAAATTCATGACTGATTAATTCAAACCAAGGTAGTACTTAGATTTGGTCAGTTTTAAAGTTCTTTTCTTTATAGCTCTGCGAGTTTTAACTTTTGATTTGATGATGTTCGGTTGTGCTGAGTTGATGATATTGTAGGTGGTTATTAAAATTAGCTATTTCTGGTATTTTGTTGGTGGAACTGATTTCTTGTCTTTGTCTTATGGCAACAGAGGGAGGCGGTGGTAAGGGCACATGGGGAAAACTGCTTGACACTGATGGCGAAGCCACTCTTGATCGCAATGACCCTAACTATGACAGTGGCGAGGTAATAAATTTTCAAGTTTAGTGTATGTATATTTCCTACATTTATTACTCTCTCTGCTCTGATAAGGTAGATTGAAAATTCTGATTTCTAATCTAAGTACTCTGGTTTCATCAGGAACCATATCAACTTGTTGAGTCAACTGTCACAGATCCCTTGGATGAATACAAGAAAGCTGTCGTTTCCATCATCGAGGAATACTTCAGCACTGGTGATGTGGCAGTGGCAGCATCTGACCTCAAAGAACTAGGCTCAAGTCAATATCATTCTTACTTCATTAAGCGACTTGTTTCCATTTCCTTGGATAGGCATGATAAGGAGAAAGAAATGGCTTCAGTTTTGCTTTCATCTTTGTATGCTGATGTCATTAGCCCTCCCCAGATTAAAGATGGATTTTTCATCCTGCTTGAATCTGCTGATGACCTCGCAGTGGACATACCGGATGCAGTAGACATCCTCGCTTTGTTTCTTGCTCGTGCAGTGGTTGATGACATCCTTGCCCCAGCCTTCTGCACCAGGGCAAAGAAGGCACTCCCAGAATCTTCAAAGGGCGTTCAGGTAATCCAGACTGCTGAGAAGAGCTATCTTTCAGCTCCACACCATGCAGAACTTGTGGAAAGGAGGTGGGGTGGAAGCACCCACATTACTGTTGAAGAGGTGAAGAAAAAAATTGCTGGTCTACTGAGGGAATACGTGGAAAGTGGAGACACTTCTGAGGCTTGTAGGTGCATAAGGGAGTTAGGTGTTCCATTTTTTCATCATGAGGTTGTGAAGAGGGCTTTGGTTCTTGCCATGGAGATTCAAACAGCAGAACCGCTAGTAATTAAGCTGTTAAAGGAAGCAGCTGAAGAAGGCCTGATTAGTTCTAGTCAAATGGTAAAGGGCTTTTCTCGATTGGTAGAGAGCCTTGACGACCTTGCTCTTGACATTCCGTCAGCAGTCAGCTTGTTCCAGTCCCTGGTACTTGAGGCGACAGATGGAGGTTGGCTTGATGCTTCCTTTTTGAAATCATCGAATGAAGATGGTGATGCACAAGTTGAAGATGAAAAAGTGAGGCGGTACAAGAAAGAGATTGTGCCCATAATCCATGAATATTTTCTCTCAGATGATATCCCAGAACTGATCCGGAGCCTTGAAGATCTTGGGGTACCTCAATATAATCCACTATTCTTGAAGAAGCTGATCACCCTTGCAATGGATCGCAAGAACCGTGAAAAGGAAATGGCATCTGTTTTGCTTTCTGCCCTTCACATTGAGATCTTTTCGACCGAGGACATAGTTAATGGTTTTGTCTTGCTTCTGGAATCTGCAGAGGATACAGAATTGGACATTTTGGATGCTTCGAACGAGCTTGCTCTTTTCCTGGCAAGGGCTGTAATTGATGATGTTTTAGCTCCTCTGAATTTGGAAGAAATTGGCAGCAAGTTGCCACCAAATAGCAGTGGAAGCGAGACTGTTCGATCGGCTCAATCTCTGACTTGTGCTCGTCATGCTGGCGAGAGGCTCCTGAGATGTTGGGGAGGCGGGACTGGCTGGGCTGTGGAGGACGCAAAGGACAAGATAGCAAAGCTGCTAGAGGAGTTTGAGAGTGGGGGCGTTCTGGGCGAAGCCTGCCAGTGCATTCGGGATATAGGGATGCCCTTCTTCAACCATGAGGTGGTGAAGAAGGCACTGGTCATGGCCATGGAAAAGAAGAACGACAGGATGCTAGACCTACTTCAGGAGTGCTTCAGCGAAGGACTGATCACAATCAACCAGATGACTAAAGGGTTCACCCGAGTCAAGGACGGGCTAGATGATCTGGCTCTTGACATTCCAAACGCGAGGGAGAAGTTCAGCTTCTACGTGGATCAGGCGCAGGAGAAGGGGTGGCTCCTCCCTGCCTTCGGATCACCTGCTGCGGATGGCTCGCACTAACCCAACCCAGGCTCTGCAGCTTCTTGAGAAGGAACACATGTTTTTTGGTTGCTTCTCTCTCATGTAATGTTGTTGGCCATGAGCTCTCTCTCTCTCTCTCTCTCT
>JADOBS010303739.1:0-23384 GCA_015708375.1 Cydonia oblonga | reverse complement strand
TTGAAAATTTCGATTTTGACCAATTCTGTTTTTGTCGGTTTACGAACAAAAATATGAAGAAAATTGGAACGCATCTTAAAATTAGGCCGCCTTTGCCATTGTTACACAGTTACTAATTTGTGATCCATCGTTGGGTATAAAGCCAACGTAATTCTGATATCTCTAGACCCTAGTGGGGTTACCATTTTCCCAAATCCTTTACCCACTAGATTTTTAATTTTTCTTCAACCGGCAACCAACTGGAAGTTTTTCTTGGTCTAATAAGACCTTGTTGTGCCTTGACATTCAAGAAATGCAGAAAGACTAATCCATTTCTTTTATTGAATGACCAATGAAACATCAATTACAACCTACCATGGACCGCAATTCAAGTTAAGCTTATCTGCAAAATCGAGTTCATGGGATGTGACCCATTTGCTCAATTACGACAACAATGTGTTTTTGAGCTGGCCATGAGCCAGCATAGATGTTCTGTGGCATGCTGAGTTGTTAGGACTTGGTATTACTGCTGTGCTGTATTTAGGCTTGATTCTTGCATACTTGATCAACGTACAAAATTTCAGAGTCACCATGATTCTTGCATACTTCTTATACACAAACAACTTTGTATCGGCCTAGTTATTAGTTACAAAGTCGATGAAAGAATGATTCACAATGTGCTTGTAACAAATACACACTTATCGTTTGTGTAATTCCTCAAGTTTTATTCTTTCTAAAGAACATTGGACATTTTCCTTCGGTTTTAAAGAAAACCAGTTCCTTCTTCCTATTTAATTCCCTACTCAAAAGTAAGTATTTTCTGTGATAAATTAGTGTTTTACCTGTTTGGTCTTATTTCTGTGGCAACTTTTCCTTTTAGTCACATTATAGATGCATAATGGATATGCGTTAATTTGCAACTAATCTTTGAAACCCTGTTTTTTGATGAAACACAGACTTCTAAAATCCCAAGATTTGCAAGGAACACTCCCACTAGAGCTGGTAAATCTCACCTATCTTCAAGAAATGTAAGCACAATTTTACCCCTCCAAGTGTACAATATTTAAAGTAAAAAAGAAAATAACTATGTGTCGTGTAAATGGTTTATTCTAATATCATATATAGCTTACCTTTATTTCTTTTGTCAATGAGACAATAACTGGTTTCTTTCTTTCTCCTTCAGCGACCTCACCCGCAACTACCTGAGCGGTACCATCCCTCCAGAATGGAGCTCTCTTCCGCTTCTGAACATGTACTGTCTTCTCTCAAACTGCATGCATTTTTGTGTTTGATGTTCATGTCATGTTCTTATTGCTTTATTTGGTCACTCCAATGTTCTTCAGCCATTTCTTTCTTAAACTATGAATCTACTACATTGAGTTTTGTTCATGATGGGCTTCCCTGGTCATGAGGCGTTTGAATCATAAATATTGAATCGAACACATGGGGTTCATTGGCTTCGTATTGACTAACATGTTAATGTTATTGAGCCTCTTCCTTGATAAAAGTGATCTTAAGACTATAGTTTTTGATGCAGATCCCTTCTTGGAAATCGTTTGACGGGTTCTATCCCCAAAGAGCTTGGAGACATCACCACCCTGAAGAGTTTGTGAGTGTTGATTGAGCATTTGTTTCTTTCTTACCTCATTTGATTCTGTGGAGATCCTTAATAATGTTTTTTTCAATCAATGGAATTGAATTTGTTTGTATAGGGACATCAGTTTCAATAATTTCTCTGGACCTCTCCCTCTGGAGCTTGGATCTTGGGCCAACATAGAAAGAATGTAAGAGTTCTATTCAAATTTTACCGTGTTAAAAAGTATTTGGTTTATTTGGAATTTTCTTTCTTATAGACAAATTCTGGATGTTTTCACCAATAAATCATCTACTTCTTTATCATTGATATATTGTTATATCTGTTTCATACTTAGGCTGCTTTCCTCAAACAACTTTAGTGGGGAGTTGCCAGAAACATTTGCAATGCTTACCAAAATAAAGGACTTGTAAGCTTCTGTGGTTCTTTCTTCATAAAGGTTTCCTGAACACTTAATACTTTTTTTTTACTGCTTTCTGATACTAATTCGTAGTATTTTTCCTTTTTCAATCATCATGCAGTCGGGTTAGTGACAGTCACTTTTCCGGGCAGATACCTAATTTTATTGAGAACTGGACAAATCTTGAAAAACTGTGAGTGTTTTCTTTTGTGTGTCATCTTTCTGCAATTTGATTCTGAATATTATCTCTAATTCACATGTTATGCCTCGTTGAAACAGAGTGATTCAAGCTAGCGGTTTGACAGGGCCAATTCCTTCTGGCATTTCTCTTTTGACAAACTTAACTGACTTGTTAGTATATCCCGTCCATATTTTTAAATACAAAACGATTAGTGAAATGCGTACTTTATGTTCATGGCTCAATTTTAACATGCAGGAGAATCACTGACTTGAATGGACCTGAATCACCCATTCCTTCGCTCAATAAGATGAAAAGCATGAGGACACTGTGAGTTAATGGTTCCATGACACAGAATTTTTGTATCTACCATAAGTCTTTTGTAAACTCAAAGCTTTGGTGTTTGTTGCAGGATGTTGAGGAGTTGCAACCTTACTGGAAAGCTACCTCCATATCTTGCGCAAATGAACAAACTGAAAACTTTGTAAGTTCAAATGTCTTAGTCCCTATTTTATCCGTCTTCAAATAAAAAAGTTAAAAAACTAAATTTTAATCCTTAAATAAGATGAAATTTAGAAAAAAAATGTCTTATACAAGATTAAAAATTGATTTTAGTCCATAAACTCAATTTAATGCCAACATATGTATTCAATGTCTCTTTTTTTTATTTATAATTTTATGAAAATATTATAAATTTTAATTCGCATTTTGGTAAGCATCTTATATAAGAAAATATTTTCGTAGATATTTTTCGGTACACTTATGTTTTTGCATATTTTCTTATCTGCCACTAATTCAATACAATATATTTAGGTACGAACATTTCGGTACACTAGTTTAGTATAATATATTTGGGTACCGACATTTCGGTACACTAGTTAGTATCATATAGTTATGCAGGGAATTTTTGGTACACATATGTTTTTACATATTTTTTTATGTGTCACTAATTCACTACGATTATTTAGGTACGGGCATTTTGTTACATTAGTTTAGTAAAATATATTATGATATAGACGTTTAGGTACACTAATTAGAGAAAGTTAAATAAAATTAATGAATTAAAATGTGTATAAATATAAAATAAAAAATATAATATGAATTTGAATTAATTACACATTAAGGAACTAAAATCAATATTCAATCTAATACTAGGTTTTTATTAAATTTTAATCTTCTTGAAGGATTAAAATTCAAAAACCCCTTTAAAACTTTTTCTAGATGTGATTCTACTAATTCAAGATTTATTGAAGTGACTTAGACGATGTTGGGCGGACTTTATGTTTCTGTATTTATTAAGAGAACTTCTCTTTCAGATGTCATCTAAACTACATTTGCTATTTGTTTGTGCAGAGACCTCAGCTTTAACAAGCTGACCGGTGAAATTCCAAGCAGCTTCGGTAGTCTAGCAGATGTGGCTTATATGTAAGCATTTGGAATAACCAATCTAGTCTTTCTTAGATGAAATTCAAGCAGCCATTCTTCAATGGTTTTGTTACACCCCAGCCTGACAAGCTGGAAGTATTTCCAATCACTGCAATGAAAATGAAAACAGCTCTTCTGCTCAGAAATGAAATGTTTAGTTTATTCATTAGAGTCATTACTACTCATGCAATTAACTGACATTAGGTGATCACCCTTAGATGTGTCTTTCAGATGGAAGTACAGATCTAATGCACTCAGAGTTGGCAAACTCAAATTGTCTTAACCTTTTACATAGAATTTCCTATGAACAAACACTATATTCTTTACTGAGTTTTTTCTGTATTCATTATTTTTAGATTCTTAACTGGAAACTTGCTGACTGGACCTGTACCTGCTTGGCCGAGAGTCAACGTGTAAGCTTCTCTTCCAAATGCTACTCTTTAGCTACTAAGGAAATTTATGCTGTCTTTTTACTAAGATAGATACAAAACTATTATATCAACAACTTCATTCGAACCATGTGAATGCCTACCTCTTTCTCCTCACCCTTGTTTCCCTTTGTACTGACATACTACACCTGGAAAAGAATTTGTTAGTGCTTCTTTGATTCTGGTTTATGAAACCTCAATGAATATGAGGACTGGGGGGAAGATGATTAATAATGAAAATGAAAGGATGAAGAAAATCACAGAGAGAAGTAGGCCCTCGCCGCTCTGCAGAATGCAGCAGAGGAAAATCCTTCTTCAATCAATATTCTCTCACTCTCTCCATCACACTCAAGTCGTGCAAAGAGAATGTTACCGTTAGCAAAGCACAGCTGGATCCTTAGACATCACAAAGTGATTTTAGCCACACATCTAACTATTTCCTAGGATCCTTAGACTTCACACATGGCATTATTTGCCGTACATTTTTTAACCTCACACTCGGCAATTTTACAACTCAAGTGAACATAGAATTAAGCTCATAACTTATTTCACTAATTCTAATTAGCTAGAGACTTACAATTCAACAGAATTTGCATCATAGCTCTTTTTGTGCAGTGATCTTTCATATAACAACCTCGCCATAGAGGATGCAAGTTGTCAACGAGGCGGCTCGTAAGAATGTCTTCATTAGCTTGAGGTTAATCTGTTTGTGTTATGTGGAGAAAAGCTTAACTTTTCATTTGTGTAAATTTTTGCAGTAACTTGTTTGCAAGCTCGTCAAAAGGAAATAGTTCGTAAGTTCAAATCAATCGTCTCAAATTATGCACCTATAAATTTTCCCAACTTCGTCTCATTTATGATTGCTGACATTTTCTGTACCCTAAATTACTATATCAGGAGAATTGTTTCATGTTTCAAAACTTCAGAGTGTCCAAAATGTAAGCCGAGTTTCTACAAATAATTACCTTTATTTTTTCGATTCATTCTTTTTTAGTTTTCCTCCTCAATGCCTACTAATCTCCAATTTATTTTTTCATAGATTTGTACCACTCTCTCCATATAAATTGTGGTGGAACACAATTTACTGTCCCTGGAGGAAAAGATACAGTATATGATGATGACACATTTTCTGCTGGACCTTCATCATTTTACCTGAGCAGAACAAATTGGGCATTAAGCAGCACCGGTTACTTCCCTGATGATGACCGCCCTTATGACACCTTTGTATGGACTAATGAAACTAGACTCTCTATGGCCAATCCTCAACTGTACATGAACGCACGCCTTTCTCCCATCTCTCTAACTTATTTTGGGTTTTGTCTGGGAAATGGAATCTACACTGTAAACCTCCATTTTGCAGAGATAATGTTTAGAAATGGCAAAACATATGGAAGCTTGGGAAGGCGCATATTCGATATTTACATTCAGGTAAGTATCGCATCCACTTCCATGTATACCAGTGAATTATTCTAATTTTCAACAAGCATTGTTTATATTTTGGTCAATTTGAATGTTAACTTTCACATTTATGATCATGAAATGTTAACCAACTAAATTAGTATATATATATTGCAGGGAAAGCTAGTGAAGAAGGACTTCAATATCATGGATGAAGCTGGTGTGTTTGGTGATGTAGTCATAAAGAACTTTACTGTTCCTGTAACTCATAATACATTGGAGATTCGTTTCTATTGGGCCGGGAGAGGGACGACAGGCATACCTCTTAGAGGAGTCTATGGTCCTCTTATTTCAGCTATTTCAGTAGACCCAAGTAAGTTTTCACTGATATATATCTACTAAATTAAGAGATCCGACTTCGGTTCTGCAAGGTTCTTCTTCTTCAATATTTCCTTTCCCTTGTATTTTCAGAAAAATGCTTCTGTGTTTTTCTCCTGTTTTAAATAGTTTAAGCCAAGACTTGAAGAAATACTCTCTTGAATTTTATTATCACATAATATGCTGTTTTTTTTTCTAGGTGACGGGTATGCTCTTTTAAATACAACAAAATTCAACTTCGAGGATTTTTAACTATTTACATGAAAACTATCCAGTTCACTTAAGGAAACATATTTACAACCATCCAAAGAAAGTTTGTTCGAGGGATCACTTCATATACTATCTACTTATTTAAGGATACCCCAAAGATCGGTTTTTAATCTTCTGTTTCTGTGTGCATTAGATAGCTGGTTGAATAATCCACTCTCTTATCAATTACATTTACTCTAATTTAAGCTATATTCTTTCTTCCGACAGATTTTGATTCCCCGCCAAAACCTGTAAGTGACACATCGACTGGTGGAAGTGGTGTGCCTGTAGGTGTCGTGGTTGGAATTGTGGTTGGAGGAGTCTTCATTATACTACTGATATTTGGTGTTCTTTGGAAGAGAGACAACAAAAGACATTGGAGGATGGTATTAATTTGCAGTTTATTATGTTATACTTGTTTTTCCTTTTTGTTCCTCCATTACTTTCTCTCATCGAGCTTCTTTCGTAACTAAGTACGATATTTATGCTATTTTGCATGGTTCTCATGCAGATTGATGTGCACCACAAAGACGGTAATTATTTAGATATTGAGCTTTCTGGCACTTTGATGTTTCTGTAATCCTTCAGCCAAAGACTTAGAGGCAAAGAAAGAATTCAAACTTTATTTTAGTGTTTGTTTCATGTTTAAATTTTAGTGATAGATTATAACAAGTATCATCATCTCATAGGATGATAGCAATTCAGGGAAGAGATTAAGTGTGTTACTGATGAGTGTATAAAGCCAACAACCTCATATGTTTGTTGTGAGGGAATATTTTTCAATCAATCAGTGTCATCATCCTCCTAAAAATTCTCTCTGCCATTTTCGGCATTACACAGACCTCTGCAAGCTTTCATAGAAGCTTACCAAACATTCCCATACACTAACAGCCACAAGCAACTTTAACAAAGCCAATAAGATTGGTGAAGGTGGTTTTGGTTATGTTTATAAGGTATTCTTCGGAGCAAATGATTTATTTATTGATTACATTTTTTTTTTCTAATTTGATACTGTCCGTTCTAATGAAAGTTAATTTGCTCCATGGTGATGCGAGTTTGACTTTCTTTCTCAAATGTAGGCGTTCTAGCAGATGGCACCCTATATAGCTGTTAAGCAGCTTTCTTCCAAATCAAATCAAGGGAATCGTGAATTTGTCAATGAGATTGGCATGATTTTTGCTTTGCAGCACCCTTATCTTGTCAAGCTCCACGGATGTTGTATTGAATGAAATGAATTATTGCTTGTCTATGAGTACCTAGAAAATAATAACATTGCTCATGCTTTGTTTAGTAAATATTAGTCTCGTTTGCCAAAAGTTCATTTAATTCATACAGTCGGCATAAAATATCTTATAACTAAAAATGTGTCCCTTACAACTAACTTTGTTTAATTTGGCAAATTGAAGGGGCAAACGAAAGTCATTTGAAGTTGGATTGGCCAACAAGGCACAAGATTTGTATTGGTACAGCAAGACGTTTGGCTTATCTTCATGAGGAATCAACATTGAAGGTCGTTCATAGAGACATCAAGGCTAAAAATGTTCTGCTTGATAAAAATATTAACCCGAAAATATTTGACTTTGGATTGGCCAAGCTTGATGAACACATATTAGCACCCGTATTGCTGGAACTTAGTAAGTCCGTAAACTTTTATTTATCTTCTTATTCCCTTGTTTTGATCTTCTTCCACCCTTAAAAAAGAAGATAAAGCAACGGAAATTCTCTAGCTTACATAATTTTTAACCTCACCAAATCTTTGTTGTTCAAGAAATTTCAAGGGCAAATTTATTCTTTCAGTATAGTTGTATTACTGTGTATATCTCTAACTATTGGATTAATCTTAAGTATTCAATTAGGAATATTTGTTTTCTAGTTATTTAAATCTGGGTAAATGACATGATTTCGTGATATTGCAGTGGATATATGGCGCTCAAATATGCAATGCGGTGTTATCTGGCTGATAAAGCAGATGTTTATAGTTTTTGTTGAATTATAAGTAGCGAGCTGATTAGTATTAGTGAATAAGCCATGTGTTTAATTGTGTATTCACTTGTGCTTAAGATTGCCAAGTGTAAGGCTTAAATATGTAAGGCTATGAGTGTCATGTGTAATGATCTTAGTAATTAGCTAGATGTGTGGCTGAGATCAGTTTCTAAAGAGAGAGAGTAATCCAGCTAAGTGATTCTAACAGTTTTATTCCTCTCTACACGACCTGTGTGGGTGTGAGAGAAGCAATCAATAAGAAGAATATTTCCTCTATGATTTGCAGAGTGAAAGAAGCAACCATATATTCTCTCTTGTGCATTCATCGTTCTTTGATTCTTTTTTTCTTCCAAAATTATCAATTTACTGAGCTATATTTCAATTCACACTAACATGGCCTCAGAGCCAGGTTAGATCATTTGTAGCTGGGCGTAAGCTGTGCAATTAGGGACGTCATCGGAATTGGGAAATAGAGCTTCAATTGAGCTCATCCTAGTCTGGTAAAATTTGTCAGAGTTTCTTGTGTGATCTAAAACTACATGTTTTCGATACATCGGAGCTCACAATGGCTGGATCTGGAAGTTCAGAAGTAAGGATTCCGATCTTCTTTGTTGAGAACTACGAGTTATGGAAGATCAAGATGACGACGATTTTCAAGTCTCATGGACTGTGGAAATTGGTAGAGAAAAGGGATTACACTCCCTGGTGACTCAAAGAAGAAAATTAAGGTTGATGAAGTTGAAGCTGTGGATGATAATGATGAACAAACTATTGCGATTTTCATGAAGGATGCTAAAGCTCGGGATTATTCAAAATGCAGTTTCCGATAAGATTTTCCCTCGAATCGCCAATGTATATTCATCTATAATGGCTTGGGATATGTTACATAAAGAATACCATGGTGGTGATCAGGTACGATCGGTGAAACTTCAAAATCTCATATGTGAGTTTGAATATGCTACAATGTACAGTGAACCTTTATCTAGCTGTCTTACTCGTTTAAATGAGATGATTAATCAAATGAAAACATTTGGAGTCACACTTTCGAATGAGAGATTAGTACAGAAAGTGTTGATTAGTCTTAGTAAGGCATATGACCCTATATGTCTTGTGATTGAAATTACTAAATGTCTTGAAACTATTGAGGTACAAGAAGTGGTTGCAATTTTGAAAAACCAAGAGCAGCATTTTGATTTACACTCATCTGATGCAACTGAGAAGGCATTTACCTTTTTTTCTGTGAGTAACAATGGACAGAATAAGAGCAATACTTAACTTGGTAATTACTAGACACAGAAGAACTGGAATTCAAAGGGTAAAAAATGGGATTCAAAGCCAACGTTTCAACAAAAACCATTTGGCACACCTGCACAGAATTCGAACTCATCACAGCCTATGAGTCAAGTAGGTGCAAAACCTCAATGCAAAGAGTGTTCCAAGTATCACTTTGGTGAATGTAGACATAAGGGGAAATCAAAATGCCATAACTGTGATAGATTTGAACACTGGGCTAGGAATTGCACTGCATGGAAAACTGTGCAAAAGGCAAATTGTGCAAATCAAATAGAAGTGATAGGGAATTTTTCTTATGCAAATTGTGCAGTTACTGAGACAAAGATCAATGGAGATTGGTATATTGATAGTGGTTGCAGTAACTACATGACAGGGAAAGTAGATATTCTTATTGATGTGAGAACAAATATAGCAGGGAAAGTACATATGCCAACTGGAGCACTGGTGGATGTGGCTGGAATGGGTTCACTAGTGATCAACACTAACAAAGGCTGGAAATACATTAGATAAGTTATGTATTGCCTGGTTTAAAAGAAAACTTGCTGAGTGTTGGACAAATAGACGAGCATGGCTACTACTTGTTGTTTGGAGGAAAAATGTGCAGTGTATTTGATGGACCCTCACTTGATTGTCTCATTGTTAACTTAGAAATAAAGGGACACATATGCTATCCCTTGTCATTGTTACCAAAAGATCAAGTTATGGTTAAAACCAGTGTGACTCACTCAACAAAGACTTAACACAGAAGGCTTGGTCACTTG
Organism: Cydonia oblonga; assembly: GCA_015708375.1. Classification (NCBI taxonomy): domain Eukaryota; kingdom Viridiplantae; phylum Streptophyta; class Magnoliopsida; order Rosales; family Rosaceae; genus Cydonia; species Cydonia oblonga. The sequence goes on along the minus strand of JADOBS010303739.1, from coordinate 13,318 downwards.
CATTTTAGAGGACTTAAGCAGTTAAGAGATAAAGAAATGGTACATAGATTGCCATACTTAGAATAACACAGTGAAGTGTGTGAAAGGTGTCAACTTGGAAAGCACACATGGATGATTTTCCAAGAGAACAAGCATGAAGAGCTAGTACACCATTGGAGCTAATGCATGTGGATCTATGTGGACCTATGAGAATTAAATCTATTGCAGGGAACACGTATTTCATGTTGCTCATTGATGATTTCACCATAATCACATGGGTGTATTTTCTCATAAACAAATTTGAAGCTCTAAGTTGTTTAAAAAATTCAAGGCTATGACTGAATTACTATTTGATTTCAAAGTGAAATGTTTGAGAAGTGATAGATGATCGGAATTTTTGTCCACTGAGTTCACTCAATTATGTGAAGCTTTAGGTATTCAAAGGTAGCTTACACTAGCTTACACTCCTCAACAAAATGAAGTAGTGGAGAGACAAAATAGAACAGTGGTAGAAATGGCAAAATCAATCTTACATGACAAAGGAATGCCATACTATCTATGCTGAAGCTGCTCATACTACAGTTTACATTCTAAATAGGTGCCTAAAAATCTCTGGACAACATCACTCTATTTGAAGCTTATAGTGGAAAAAACCAGGTATTGCTCATCTGAGAGTATTTGGTTCAATATGTTATGTACATGTTCCAACTGAACTAAGATATAAACTTGAATCGAAAAGTACAAAAGGGGTGTTCGTTAGATAAGCAACCTATGAGAAAGGCTAGAGTGTTTGATCCAAACTCTAAGAAGCTATTTTTGTCTAGAGATGTAGTATTTGATGAAGATTCAAGTTGGGATTGGAAGTCAAATACTGGAAGTCATTTTTCAGTATCATATCTAGATGATCAAGATGAAGTTGTTCATATGGTGAATGAGATTGAAGAAATACCAGTATCTAGTTATGTTCCACATTCAAGGGAACCAACTAGTACCAGTCAAAACGTCACTCAACCTTATGATCACATAGCTTTGAAATGGAGAAATTTGAATGATGTTCTTGCCTAGTGCAATCTGTGCATACTACAACCAGAAAAGTATGAGGAAGCTGTACAAGACAAATCTTGGTTAAAAGCAATGAAATATGAATTATCCATGATTGAAAAAAAAATGCCATATAGAAGCTTGTTGACAGACCTGTGGATAAACCAGTTATTGAAGTGAAGTGGGTGTTCAAAACTAAGCTAAACTTGGATGGTACAGTTCAAAAGAAAAAAGCAAGACTGGTTGTAAAGGTTTATTCTCAGAAACCAAGGCTAGATTACAATGAAACTTATGCACTAGTAGCTAGATTGGAAGTCTATCAAGACACTTATAGCATTGGCTGCACAAAAGAGTTAGAAATTGTTTCAACTCGATGTGAAATCTGCATTTCTGGATGAGGTATTGCAGGAGGAAGTTTATGTGGATTAGCCAGAAGATTTTGTGTTGAAAATGAAAGAAGATAAGGTTTACAGATTACACAATGCTCTATATGGTTTAAAACATGCACTTAGAGCCTAGTATGGAGAAATTGATGCTTATTTTTCTCAATATGGTTTTGAGAAGAGTCAAAGTGAACCAACTCTGTACATCAAGATAAGGGGAGAAAGTGATATATTGATTGTATCCATCTGTGTGGATGATATTGTTTACACAGAGAGCAAAGTTGAAATGTTACAAAAATTCAAAGAAGACATGATGATGAAGTATGAGATGACAGACTTGGGTCTTCTACACCACTTTCTAGGAATGGGGACCATTCAAACTAATTCCAGCTTTTCTATCCATCAAAAGAAGTATGCATTTTCTCTGTTGAATAAGTTTTGTCTGAATGAATGCAAATCAGTGACTACACCACTTATAGCAACTAAAAAAATTGAGCAACAATAATGGAAGTGGATCTACAATTGAAGAGCAATATAGAAGCATTGTGGGAAGCTTGTTGTACCTCACTGCTACCAGACCTGATATCATGTATACATCTAGTCTACTTGCTAGATTCATGCATTGTCCTACTAACAAGCATTATGGAACTACCAAAAGAGTAATTTGGTACATAAAAGGAACACTGGATTATGGTTTGGAGTATGTGAAAGGAAAGAATGCAGTCTTAATTGGATTTTGTGATAATAATTGGGGATCATCAATTGAAGACAGCAAGAGTACCTCAGGCTATGCCTTTTCCTTTGGAAGTGGCGTGTTCTCATGTGCATCTGTCAAACAAAAGTGTGTTGCACTTTCAACTGCAGAGGCATAATACATCAGTGCATCAGAAGCCACAGCTCAAGCAATCTGGTTAAGATTTGTACTGGAGGATTTTGGAGAACTTCAAACTGAATCAACTCCATTATAGTGTAACAACACATCTGCAATTGCCATCACTAATAATCCAGTGTTTCACCAAAAGACAAAGCATATTGATAGAAGATATCACTTCATCAAGGATGCATTGTAGGATGTCATAATTGATCTAGTGTATTGTCCCACAAATGAACAATTGGCAGATATCTTCACCAAGGCTTTGACCAAGGATCGATTCAACTACCTCAGAGATTTGCTTGGAGTAAAATCAGCTCAAAGCTTAAAAGGGAGTGTTGAATTATAAGCAGTGAGCTGATTAGTATTAGTGAATAAACCATGTGTTTACTTGTGTATTCACTTGTGCTTAAGATTGCCAGGTGTAAGGCTCAAATATGTAAGACCATGAGTTCCATGTGTAATGATCCTAGCTATTAGCTAGATGAGTGGCTGAGATCAATTTCTAAAGAGAAAGTGATCCAGCTAAGTGATTCTAATGGTTTTATTCCTCTCTACACGACTTGTGTGGGTGTGAGAGAAGCAATCAATGAGAAGAATATTTCCTCAGTGATTTGCAGAGTGAAAGAAGCAACCATATCCTTTCTCTTGTGCATTCATCCTTCTTCGATTCTTTCTTCTTCCAAAATTATCAATTTACTGGGCTATATTTCAATTCACACTAACAATATTGGTATTCTCGTATTGGAAATTGTTAACAGGAGAAACAACACAACTTACCAGAAAAAGGAAGAAAGCTTTTATCTTCTTGATTGGGTAACATGAATCTACTACTTCCTAATTTAACTTCAAATTTTCTCAATATAACTTATATGTGTGAAAGTACGTTTGAATTGGTGAAGTTTAATCCAAAGACAGAGTTTATATTTCTTTTGTTACTTCCAATTCTTGTAGGCACGACTTCTAAAAGAGCAAGGGAATTTGATGGACCTAGTTGGTCCAAGGTTGGGATCAGACTTTAACAAAGAGGAGATGAGTGTTGCAATCAATGTGGCTCTTTTTTGTTGCAATGTTACTTCGACATCTAGGCCTACCATGTCTTCGGTTGTGAGCATGCTCAAAGGAAAGGCTATTGTTTAGGAGTTGATCTTGGATCCAAATGCCGAGAGTATTGAGATCGATGCAATGAGGAAACCTTTTCAATCTAGTTTTGGAAGGGGCACGGGCGTGAAACGGGGTCAACTGAAAGGCCATGGACTGCATTGTCTGCGTCTGCTCACGATTTGTATCTCATCAATCCTGATTCAGATTTCTAGGAGAACAAAAGCGAAAGATTTTGAGCTGCACGGTTATCAGTTTGACTCAACCTTAGCACACTCAAACATATCACTAATAAATCATTTGTATTTCCTCTATAACTATTTTCTTTTTTCTGTTTGATAATATAGTAGAAAGCAGACTTGAAGAAGTTTCTACAACATGGTAATTGTAAATTGTGAAATCAGCTCTTTTCAGTATTTTGTGGTATGATAAAATGATTTTCTTTTCGAATAATAAATTTATACTTCAATACCTAGATTGGATCAATTGTTTGGATCAACTTCCTTCAGAATAAAAACTGATCATAATATTGGCTGCTAAGTTTGCAACACGGGGCAGAGTTTTAGTCACTGGAAAATGGAATACATTACTTGGCAGCTAAAGTTTGGTATTTGAATGTTTTCGTGCTTATACTGCTGAGTATAAAATAATGGCTCCTGCTGTTACTAAAATTAAAGTAATGCACCTGGTACTAGTTTGTTACTGATTAAGTTATAAAAAAAAGCGGATATCATAAAAAGCATCCAGCTTCAAAATTTTATATATCACAACTAACGTTTTAAAAAGTCAGCTAAGTTCAGGCAAGTTCCATCGTATTAATTACAAATACAAAAATTGAAAAGGAGGGGAATAGAGTAAGTTGGTTGAACACCATACTATTTTTGCCATGTGGTTGTTTGTGAAAAGAGTAGATAATGTACACCAAAATCGGAAAGGATGAGAATAAAGTAAGTTGATTAAGAGAAGGAACTTAAATTTAGTAAAATCGGAATGACGTAGGAGAGCTAGGGGGCATTGGCTTGGTGATTCGAAATGAGAGGTGAATTTGTGGCAGCAACGGCAATACAAATTCGAGGAGTCTGCTCGGCGTTGCTGGCTGAGATCATGGCGGCTCGGGCAGCAGTGGTTTTTGCTTATAACCTGGCGGCAAGTCACTTGGAGTTGCAGGGGGATGTAATGGTTGTTATCAATGCCCTTCAAAGGGATATGGCAACTCCATGTAATGGTGCCTTTGGGCATATTTTGAATGATACCCGACATATTTCGAAGTCTTTTCCGCATTGGAGGGTCATGTTTGGTCGACGGGAGACGAACAAGATTGCACATCGTCTTGCAAGATTGAGATTGATGTTGGATGATCAAATATTTTAGTTTGAATAACTTTTAGATGTAATTTCTAATAATCTTTTTGAGGATAGCATTTGACACACCCCGACCTGAGAATTAGGACATGTTGGCCGTCACATGAGTGTGACGTAACCATAAGTGTTGTGCGGAAGCGTAAGAGATAAGGAATTATGAATAAATAGGAACCAAATACTAGCAGTACTAGTGTAAGATTAAGTGTGAGATATAAACAGAGCATAAAGTCTAGATGCAGTCCAACAAGACAATTAAGAGATTACAACACCCAAAGGTGATGTCCTACATTTATGGTGAACTGTCAGAACCTCCCCAATTCCTCATGATCCACCTGAAGCAAACTCACCTAAAACCTGGAGGGGTGCAAAACAAAGTTATGAGTGAGCAAAAAAACAAATCTTTTCAAAATCATTTCATTGCTCAAATCATTCTAACCCCTTGCTATAAAACCTATATACTTTCCCAGAAAATATAATATATGAACATATAATTCTCAACCCAAGTTTAGAAATAGTGATAGGCGAAGTATATGCCATACCAAATATATCTCAACATAAACTTATCAGTAAATCAGGTGAAAAACTCATAATAACAACATATAAGCTGGATCCACATGTAGTGGCCTGTACAGCTGAACTATAGCTCATAATCAATCTCACATCATATCAATTCATAATAAATCCTGCACACGAGTCGGAACCACCTCTAGTGGTCTGTACAACAAGCCTAGGTGTAAAATAATTATGCTCTAGTGCTACAATCACGTGAAGGCTGTGCGAATAATCACAGGTCACCTACGAGTCGGAACCACCTATAGTGGTATGTACGATAAGCCTATGCACGTAACTTGGATCCAAGGTGAGCATACGGTGCGGGAGGTGAACAACACGTGAAAGACTGTGCCCTAACCAAGGAGGGAGCACTAACACTGGGGTGCAGGTTTATGAGCTTTCAATGTATCTCACATAATCATAAATCCACATAACCAATCTATAACTCACATGATACTTACCTGTGCATCTACAACACCAATTATCATTATATGCAACTAAGAATGCATGAAATAAATAGATATATACTTTGCATGGCATTTCATATCACATTATCATTCAAATTCAATCAATTTCGTTTTTCTGGGAAAAACGTCAAGTATATAGGTATATATAAAATCAAAAGCACACTCACTGATAAGTCGAAGGGTTGTAACCCCCGAGCCTTGATTGATGGCGCTCGTCCTCGGGATAGGCCTCACCTATATGCGAAATTTTAAGCACATAGACAAAACTATCTAATAACTTCTCATACATTGCTCAAATGGGGTAAACAAATATACCACCATGATCTAGACAACCTCAGGAACATCCTCATATTTTTTAAATAATTTTTGAAAGACTCGCTCGCTGCCACACGCCGGTGAGTGCACGGCAAGATGCGGGGCCACGCGCAGGGAATCCTGACGGATTCCTTTGACGCCGTTGGGTATATTCCGTCCAAAACTCATGAAACTTGAACCATTTTGAAGATCTCACAAAGACAAGCAAAACCATACCTGTCTCGAGCCCTAAAACCACTGGAATCTCATCGGAAAAAGCTTTGATAATCCGACGAACCTTAAAACTCATTGATCTTCACTTCCCGACGTCCAAAACGCTTGGTTTTCCTTCTCTAAGCTTCGTAGGAACGTCCTTAAGCTTCCTATGTCCTTAGAAAATCCTAAAATCATGCATTAAAGAGTGCATGAACAGTGCATGAAACGGCAATTATGGTTTCTCATGAAAACGAAGGTCTCAAGTCCTAAAACTAGTATATATGAACTCACAAGCTTACAAGGATTCCAAATCTTACCTTTTTAATGTCGATCTGTGGCTGGAAGGTTCGAACTTCATCCGTACGTTTTCTACGGGAATGGAATTGAAACCGAAAGGAAGGAGAGAGAGAGTGTGTGTGTGGTCTAACCAACCAAACAAGTCTAAATCCATTAGTTCACTTACTTCCCAAAAAAAACATTTCCAAAAACTTAGGAAACATTTGAATTAGTCCAATTAAACTTTGAACTTAAACCACACCACTCCAAATCACACTAACATCCGAGGGCAATTATGTAAATTCATGCCTACAATTATAAAATTTTGGGACGGGCTGTGACAATCTACCCACCTTATAAAATTTCATCCTCGAAATTTACATAATCATTACAACCCATTAATAATCATAAAATAGGTGTGGATACATCTCTCTCATCCGGTCCTCTGTCTCCTACGTAGCTTCTTCTACTAAATGGTTTCTCCATAACACCCTCGCCAAACTAACTGTCTTGTTCCTCAGAACCTTGTCTTTCCAATCCAATATAGTCATTGGTTCCTCATCATAAGTCAAATCTGGATTAATTTCCAAAGGTTGAAGAGGAATTACATGTGAAGGATCTGAAACATAATGTCGAAGCATGGAGACGTGAAACACATTATGCATTTTAGATAACTCTTAGAGGAAACTCAAGCCTGTAAGCCACTTCACCAACTCTCTCAGTGATCTGATACGGTCCGATGTAACAAGGGCTTAGTTTGCCTTTCTTCCCAAATCATACAACACCTCTCCATGGTGACAACTTCAAAAATACCCAATCACCTTCTTTATACACGCGGTCAGTGACATGTCTGTCTGCTAAACTCTTTTAACGATCATGGGCCGCTTTCAGATTAGCTTTAATCACCTAAACATTTGAGTAGTCTCCTCTACTATCTCAGGGCCCACCAACGATCTCTCACTAACCTCTGACCAACATAGGGGTGTACGACAAGATCTACCATAAAGAGCCTCAAATGGTGACATACTAATGCTCGAATGAAAACTATTGTTATAGGTAAATTCCATTAAGTCTAAAAGCTTATGCCAAGCGTCACCAAACTGTAGTACCGAAGATCTCAGCATATCCTTTAATGTCTGAATCGTCCTCTCTGACTGACCATTTGTTTGAGGATGATATGTTATTCTGTAAAGTAATCTTTAACCAAGAGCTTCTTGAAATGCTACCCAAAACTTAGAAGTAAATCTTGGGTCACGATCTGAGATGATACTCACTGGAACTCCATGGTACTTTACGACCTTTGATATAAACAATTCTGCTAATCGGCTTAAAGAATATTTCTCCGTCACTGGAATAAAATGTGCAGACTTAATAAGCCGATCAACAATCACCCAAATTCCATCATAGCCATTTAGTGTACAAGGAAGCTTGTACACAAAATCCATGGTGATATTTTCCCATTTCCACTGTGGAACGGGAAGTGGCTGTATCAATCCAAAAGGCTTCTTTCTCTCTGCTTTAACCTGCTGATAGATAACACACATGCTCACATATTCAGCAATTTCCCTTTTCATACCCGGCCAATAGTAAAATGGTCGAATGGTATGATACATCTTAGTACCTCCTGGATGCATCGCATAAGCTGAAATATGTGCTACATCAACAGTTACCTTCTTTAATTCCATATCATTAGGCACAAACATTCTTCCTTCTAGCATGAGCATGCCATCTGATTCTCGAATTCTGAAGTCTTTCTTCCTTCCTTCCCTCCTTGCTTCAATTATTTCCTAGGTCTCCCCATCATTTATCTGGGCTTCGAGTACTCGATCTACTAAATTGGCCAAACTTGAAAATTAGCAAGTAAGGCTTCTTCTCATTTTTCCACCCCTAATTTCACATCAGTAGACCTCAAATCAGCAAGAAAAGGAACATAACAATCATAAATGGCATGAAGTCTAGCTGAAGTTTTCCTACTTAGTGCATCAGCTACCACATTTGCATGACCAGGATGATACTCAATCGTGCAATCATAATCACTAAGCAATTCAATCCATCTCCGTTGACGAAGATTAAGATCCCTCTGAGTGAAGATATACTGAAGACTCTTATGATCTGAATAAATCTTACATTTCTCACCATAAAGATAGTGTCTCCAAATCTTCAAGGCAAAGATGATAGCTGCTAACTCTAAATCATGAGTAGGGTAATTAATCTCATGTGGCTTCAATTGCCGTGAAGCATAAGCAATCACCCTACCATGTTGCATCAATACACAACCCAAACCATTTAACGAAGCATCACTGTAGACTTCAAAACTACCACTATCGTCTGAAGTGCTAAAATAGGTGCATGAGTGAGATAATATTTCAACTGCCGAAAACTTTGCTCACAATTATCGTCTCACTCAAACTTAGCCTCTTTTCTAGTTAACCTCGTTAATAGCAAAGCAATAACTGAAAAATCCTTAACAAACCGTTTGTAATATCCTACTAAGCCAAGAAAACTCCGTACCTTAGTAACTGTACGAGGTTGTTCCTAATTCTCCACCGCTGCAACCTTTTGAGGATCTACTTGAATTCCTTGAGCAGAAATCACATGCTCCAAAAATGCCACTTGATTCAACCAAAATTGACATTTACTCAATTTAGCATATAGTCTATGCTCCCTCAATCTCTTCAACACTGAAGTAAGATGTCAAATATGATCTGATTCAGACTTAGAGTAAACCAGAATATCATCAATGAACATTATGACAAACCTATCGATATATGGCTGGAATACTCGGTTCATCAAATCCATGAAAGCTGTTAGGGCATTAGTTAATCCGAATGGCATCACTAAAAACTCATAATGCCCATATCGAGTTCTAAAAGCAGTCTTAGGGACATCTTCACTTCTGATCTTCAACTGGTAATACCCCGACCTCAAATCAATTTTAAAGAACACATAGGCACATCAAAGTTGATCAAACAAATCGTCAATACGAGGCAATGGATAATGGTTTTTAATCCTCACCCGATTCAATTGCCTATAATCAATACATAATCTCAAGGTCCCGTCTTTCTTTCTAACAAACAAAACTAAAGCTCCCCATAATGAAGTACTAGGTTGTTAATACATCTCTGGGCTTGCTGTCATCCACCACAACCTCTAATAGCTTGATTACCTCGTCCCTGGGTACCGCATCCCTGACCAGGCTGACCAGATTGCCTTAAAGATCCCACACTACTAGAAGGAACATCTACTTGCTGGGACTGTCATCCCTATTACCACTGCGACCCAACAACTGGAACAGAAAGATACTGGGTATAACCTTCAAGATACTGAGGGTATCCACTCTGATAATAAGGGTCCTGGGGATACTGATACTACCCTGAAGCATAAGGAGCGGCATCACCTTGGTAGTGGTAACCCATCTGGCCATAACCACTAAATTCAGAAGCTTGCTGAACTCATGCTGGTGGTGGCATAATAGGCTGCTAGGGACTCTGCTGGTTCTGGGGACAATTTGCAGCTCTATGTCCAAATTACCCACAAGTAAAACATCCATTACTGCCCCGTCTACATTCTCCAAAGTGTCTGTTATTACACCTGCTGCACAAAGGAGCACTGCCTCTACCAGCCTCTCCCAGCCTCTGAAATCTGGGACCTCCTGCAAACCTACCACCTCTCATCTAGCCAATAGCATTGAAACCCCCGCTAGAAGAACTAGAACTAGCTTCACACTTCTTGAAACTCTGGGTCATGCGAGGTCCTTGAGAAGCTTGACCTTTTCCTTTGTCATCTTTTCGTTGATTTCCATTCTTTTCCTCTTCTTCTTCACTTTCACTAGGCAAGTTCTCAAAATCCTCAATTCTCAGTAAAATCTCATAAAACTCTTGGTAAGTATCACAGTGCACTGCAATCGCCACAGAACGTCATTTCTTTTTAGTGCCCAGCTTAAAGCGACGAAGCATCTCAACAGGATTTGTAGCAGTCTCTGGATCATAATGAGACAAGTCCGTAAACTTCCTATAGTACTCATTGGCCGTCATTTTTCCTTGTCTCAATCGTGTAAACTCTTGTTTCTTACCATCAATATAAGCTGGAAGGATGAAATTTTTCTGAAATAGCCGCTTAAAAACTTCCCAATTAGTAGCTTCCTCTGGTGATAACTGATAAGATTCTTGTCTCCACCAGGATACCGGTTCTTTACCCAAAAACCAGGTAGTCGTCTATACCCATCTCTCAGGAGGAAGGCTCCCTTGACTCTGCATAACACTGAAAGTCTTTTCCAAGTGATTGGGCCATTTCTCTGCTCCCTCACGTCCTTCATTTCCCATAAAATGGCTTAACTTTAAATTTTAAACAGTCTCTAGAGGAGTCCTCTGGGAGGACGAAGAGCAGACTGAATAACATTATCGATAACTTCCCCTAATTGAGCTATATCAGGGAAACTAGGCTTAGAAGAATGACGTGGATCCCTACGAGGCCACATGGTTCTGACAGAAGACACCAAAACAATTAGAGAACTCACAATATATGCAGGACTGTAAACCTAGGCTCTGATACCAAACTGACACACCCCTACCCGAGAATCAGGGCGTGCTGGCCGTCACATAAGCGTGACGTAAACATAAGTGTTGTGCGGAAGCGTAAGAGATAAGGAATTATGAATAAATAGAAACCAAATACTACCAGTACTAGCGTAAGATTAAGTGTGAGATATAAACAAAGCATAAAGTCTGGATGCAGACCGATAGGACAATTAAGAGATTACAACACCCAAAGGTGATGTCTTAAATTTATGGTGAACTGTCAGAACCTCTGTAATTCATCGTGATCCACCTGAAGCAAACTCACCTAAAACCTGGAAGGGCGCAAAACAAAGTTGTGAGTGGCATGAAATACATAGATATATAATTTGCAACTAAGAATGCATGAAATACATAGATATATAATTTGCATGGCATTTCATATCACATTATCATTCAAATTCAATCAATTTCGTTTTCTGGGAAAAATGTCAAGTATATAGGTATATATAAAATAAAAAGCCCACTCACTGATAAGTCGAAGGGTCGTAACCCCCGAGCCTTGATTGATGGCGCTTGTCCTAGGGATAGGCCTCACCTATATGCGAAATAACTGAATAAATGTTATTTTAAGCACATAGACAAAACTATCTAATAACTTCTCATACATTGCTCAAATGGGGTAAACAAATATACCACCATGATCTACATAACCTCAGGAACATTCCCATATTTTTAAAATAATTTTTGAAAGACTCATGCACCGCCACGCGCTGGCGAGTGCACGGCAAGATGCGCGGCCACACGCAGGGAATCATGACGGATTCCTTTGACGCCGTTAGCTATATTCCGTCCAAAAGAAAGCATATTCTGTTAAATATCTAACGGCGTCACCCAACGCCGTTAGCATATTCCTTCAAAACTGACGTAATATGCCCTTGTCTTCTCCGACGAGTCGCCAGATGTCAGCGACTTCGCCGGTTTCTGGAAAAATATTCAAAAACTTATATCTTCTTCAATTTTAAACCAAAACTCATGAAACTTGAACCATTTTGAAGATCTCACAAAGACGAACAAAACCATACCGTCTCGAGCCCTGAGACCACCGGAATCTCGCCGAAAAAAGCTTCGATAATCTGATGAACCTTAAAACTCGTCGATCTTCACTTCCCGACGTCCAAAACGCTTGGTTTTTCTTCTCCGAGCTTCGTAGGAACGTCCTTAAGCTTCCTATGTCCTTAAAAAGTCCTAAAAATCATGCATTAAAGAGTGCATGAACAATGCATGAAACGGCAATTATGGTTTCTCGTGAAAACAAAGGTCTCGAGTCCTAAAACTAGTATAAGTTTCTACTTACATAATATTGTATTATTAAATTAGATTATGACGTGATGGTGAACCTATACTCCTTAGTGTTAGATGAAACACAAACCAAGAACAAGTAATATGAATTGCTGTGATCAAAACACAAACTGATGTTCATTAAACTAATGTACAAAGAAGATCATACCTGCAGATGAACTCAAAGAAGCAGCCATGTCCAAGTCTAGCTATAAGATTGCAGTGCACCTTTTCCTCTCTCGTGTAATCAGTTTGCTCTAACTAATAATAGGTCTTAGTTCGATGATAGAGCGTATTAACTGTAAGAGCAGAGGCCACTATATATACACAACATAATCCTCGCCAAATCCCATAAGGATTCCCTAATTAGAATCCTTATAGACAACAAACATAGTGTTTCAGCATAACATGGATTACAAATCCATTCTCAATAAGACTTCCTATCCAAACTTGAATCAAATAACTTAATCCACGGATTCATACTTATGCTCATATTCTAACATTCTCCCACTTGAGCAAGTATGAAAAAGTAAATTAGTTCTATGAAGTTTACAACTGGGTGATCACTAAGTCTTTTGAGTTTCATCATAAACAATCTACCCGTGCATTTTTAAACTCAGGACCAAAAGTTGTCAATTACAACCATTATGTAAATGCTAACTTCAAATCACATATGTTCAATTTTCACTTATAACATTATGACCAAACTGATACAAGCAGACCTTAAAATTGTCTACTCCCACTATTTTCCAACTTAATTCGAAACAATTAAGTCTAACAGATAGTAAAACTATCAACTAGTAATTCATTCCAATATAATGAATTACCAATATATGAATTCAACCAACTGCTCAAGTCAAATCACAAAGATTCTCAAAGCATCAAACTGAATCCAAAACATATATATATATATATATATATA
>JADOBS010303738.1:0-23352 GCA_015708375.1 Cydonia oblonga | reverse complement strand
TTTTTTTTTTTTTTTTTTTTTTTTTTTTTTTTTTTTTTATCTTATTCATTATGCGACTTTTTTTATGTGTAACGTGAAAGAGAAAAAGGATATAAAATCATATTATACATCTCCAATTAACTAAACTATGGGTGGCTTTGATGTTGAATGCATAAAATTATAGAAGCAAGCAACCATACAAAGTAGGGAAATAGACAAATATCATATGAGCTGGGAAATGGGAATCTCCATGTCATATTGTGGACGAGAAACATAAATCTAAAAATTGATGCTTCAAAATCATCGCTCTTTTGACTTCGACAGCAAAGCAAGATTGCAAATACAGTAATTTCCACGATTTTGATCCTAAGAGCGTTTCCTAAGAAGATATCAAAACTGCCACATGGTAATATAACAGTAAAAATTGGTAGCAAACTCTCTCAAACTGAGCCTTCAATTTCCACGTGGCGCTGAGTCAATTGAAAGCAAAGCTTTGTCAAATTTGACAGCAGCTGTCAAATCAATTTAATATTTTTTAATATATTTAATGGAAATATAATAAATGTGGTTGTGTATTTTAAGAATTTGATTGGTTGCCTACGTAAATGGACCCCACAAAGTGATTAAAAATTTTAGAATAACATTATTATTTAACATATCGGTTGGATCAAAAAATTGTACAAAATATCAAATTGCCACATAAGCCATCAAATATCAATTTAATGTTTTAAATTTGACATCTCCTTTAGAGATGCTCTAATCATGCAAAAAATTGAACAATACTTGGCTACTCAAAGATGAGTAGGAACTCCTATTCAAAACTTTTAGGTCTCGTTTAGCAGCCCGGACTGTACTGACTATTTCAGTTTCAGTCGGATAGGATAATTTGTCATCAGCTAGTATTGACTATTTAACTGGATGTACTGACTATTTAGTCGAGCGTTTGGTGCAGTATAGAGCATAAATAAATTAATGAGCATTAATTAGATTTGTTCTCTGTTAAATAAAAAATAAAAACTCGGTTCATCTCGGATTATTTTTGTCTGCACTTCTTCCTCCTTTTAGTAATAAAAGTTGATGTTGTACAAAGACTCAAAGCTTATCATGTTCATCTACTTCCTCAAAAGGAGATTGAAGAACATTTAATGGCATTGAGTTTCCAATTTAAAATCAAATTTGGTATTGGAGTCCGTCGATCTGATGGGCAAAAACACTAGAAGCTACATCTGATCCAGACGTAGATGCTGTTGCCATGGACGTTCGCCACGAGTATCTACAAATGCAGGTCGACGTGTTCATCGATTAGCCCTAATTCCAACTTATTTCACCACCCAATCCCATCCTCAACAACCATACACAACCGCATCCCCAAAACTCTAGTTCCTTCTTCATCGAGAGCAAAAGAGAGAGAGAAAAGAAGGAATATTGGTTGAGAAGATGGATCGGGATGAGGCTAGAGTAATCTGTGAGAGAAGGATGAAAAAAGAGCCAACGTGATTTTGATTTCAGTGACCCGACTAATAATACTGAGGAATTGGAGTGTATAAGTTATCCAGCATGCATCGTACAAAATAAGTGGGGCCACATAAATAATCCAGTGCTAATTTAATACGAAACAACACTAAACATCGGATAGTATTAAATAGTACTATCCGGTGTCTAATACGGCATGCCAAATGAGGCTTTAGTGTTTTAATCACATAGCTTTGTGTATATGATCATAACCGCATTTACTATAAATCACATTATAAAGATCATGTCTGCAAAAAAAAAAAAAGAAAAAAAAAGAAAAAGATTAAAACTAAGATCATCTAGTCAATCTATTGTAGCAAATACATAGACGGTTTGTAATGCTTTTACCAATACCGTTCATTTGTTTTTAAACAGTTTGATGACTAAACAACCTTAGTTTTATATAAGATGATTTATAATATGAACAGTTCTGATTATAAGCACGAACTAATATAAATTGACAATGAATAATTTTGAGAAATTTTAAGTAGAAGTCTACCCATCTTTGAATAGCTAAGTATTGTTCCAAAAAATTTCCAATTTGTGGGCTCAAATTGGGTTATTTTGTTGCATATTTGAAAAGAGATTCGAAAAAGAATTTGAAAATTGGCTAAAATATCAGAAATCAAAGTTCAATTATTTAACCGTTCGAAATTAAATATCAACAATATAATGACGAAAGTAGATTGGTTTTTTGGCATATTTATCGTGTACAACGCAAAATTTCCAATGCGGGCGCAGACTGAAAGCAGCTTATGGGAAAAGCGACTGGGAAAGAAATTTGATTTCTTCATTTCAACATCATCGTCAGATTTTTCAGACCGAATCCCCGGACAAAGTTGAAGAACGGCTTTTCAAACGCTTTGAGAATCGACGTCGATGTGAATTCCCGACGATCTTGTTTCAGATGATCATGGTGGCGATGGCGAACCCTGCAGCAGAAGAAAAGTAGATTTCTTTCAGAAAGGGAACGATGCGACTACAGAATGTACGAACAATTTACCCTTTCAATGTTCAAAGTAAAACTCAACGTAAATCAACTCTGTTAAACATTGCGTAATTAAGGTTTCTTGCGGCGCAAGCATACGCCTTATCAGAGAAATCGAAAGGCAAAGTATGAATCTTGTAGGACAAACCAAAACTAAACAAGTTGTTCTGAATATATTTAAGTCATTACATCAAAGATGAAGACATGGAATTTGGGTTTCAGGGTTTCTCAAAACAATGATCAGAAGAGTTTACGCACGCAATGTATCATGAACTACTCACGTTAATCTATTCTTCATTAAAGACTGGAAAAATTACGAATTTTAGGCCTTCGATTTCTTCCCTTTGACTTCAGGGGCCGGTTTCGCCTTGAATGGTAGGAACTCCTTTCCACCCATGAAAGGTTGAAGAACTTTTGGTACGTTTACACCCTCTTCAGTCTGGTAGTTCTCAAGAATGCAGCATACAGTTCTCTCAGTCGCTGTAAGAGTCGAGTTCAACAAGTGAACATATTGCTTTGTCTGCTCGTTGCTCTGCAAAAGAACAAGGGCACAGTGAGTAAAAGATAATATTTCAATAGGTAACCATACATTCTATGTTTTTTTCTTTTTTTATAGCAAACGGTAGACCATACATTCTATGTTCAATTAACACCATATGAACAGAATTTTTCCTAAATTTGATCAGAGCATACGGTTCAATGGCATATGACCTACTGTAAAAGCATTATTCATCTTATTTTCAATTAAATTTCTGAGGCATTATAAATCTTTACGTTAATTAGGAGTACAGTCCGCAGTAATCAGAAATGTGATATAATGTCAGATTTTCGAGGACATACCTTTTTCTGCCCATATCGAATTTCCAACTTTCTTGACTGGTAGTCCGTACAATTTGAACAAGAAACCAGCTCTCTGTATGTCTGAGATGCAGGAAACCATCCTTCCAGATCATACTTCTTTGCTGCGGCATCATTCAAAGCACCAGAAACGATGGACACAATATGATAGGGGAGCCCTAACTGAAAGTGACAAAATTCAAAATACCAAGCTTAGAAATGACACAAATAAACAGAAGATGCACATCTACATTATCCATAAAAAAGTAACCAACTTTCTTCCACAAAAAGCAGGGATAGATGTTGCATCAATCTCTCTGACCAATACAATGGCAAACATGCAATTTAAATATTTTCATCCCTAAAAGTATAATAAACATAAACCTAAAAATATGGTCTATGTGCTATAGAAGCCATTTGACACTCCAAAGTGACAGAGTCACTAAATAGTCATTTCCAGACTTGACAAAATAATAAAAAATGTGAAATGGAAACAAGAAAGTTCTCAGGGAATAAATTTATACCGCTTGATAAAATTCCTCGGAGTTTTTGATCATTTCCTCATGCATTTCCCAAGAGTCATTGCCATTTGGGCTTGTAATACAGAATTGTTCAACTTTCTCGAACTGATGAACCCTAAAAATTCCCAAGGTATCTCGACCATGTGAACCAGCTTCTTTACGGAAACAGGATGAGTATCCAGCATATCTGAGAGAAAAAAAAACCCTAAAAATTAATGAACAGAATAAAAATATCATCTTTTATACATGAATTTTCCAACAGAATGGTACTACCTTAAAGGTAGCTGGGATGGATGGATCCAATCATCTAGATGATATGCACAAAGTGGCTGTTCAGCTGTAGCAATCAGATATTTGTCATCACCTTCACCGGTAACCTGTTCCACAAATAAATTAGTCATCCGCACATTAGGTAAACCAAATGTAGAAAATATGATTTCAATGATGGATTCACTAAAACTTTAGAACGAAAAACATCCACAATACCAAAAAATTCTAGTCCCTTGACAAATTAACACGAAACAAAGCCCATATATTTATAAGTTAAAATTTCACAAAATACGACCTAAAGCATGGGTGCCAACTCTATATGGCCCTATAAAACAAAAACTATTGGCAAATATCAGAAATTACCTTGTAAAGTTCCTCATCAAATTGGGCTAATTGAGCGCACTTTCCCATGATATCTTTTCTCATGAAAAATGGGGTCTGCAGTTCTGTATATCCTCTTTTCTCAAGAAAATCAAGACCGAAGTTTATCAGAGCTTGATTAAGGCGTACACCAACACCTTTCAGGTAAAAACCTCTACCTCCTGCCACTTCAGCGCCTATACATTTTAAGCAGATTTAGTTAAAAACAGGCTAATGCAGAACTAGGCAAATCTGGAGATTATACATGCCATATTCCCATGCCATGTTTAGTAAAAATGTAAAATCATCCATAACTTTTTCAATTCTTTTCAAACCCCATAGACCCTGAAACAGAATGGACTCAATACCTTTCTTCAAGTCTGCGATCCCAAGAAGCTCAACAAGCTCAACATGGTTTTTTAGTTTTGGCTCCACTCGTTTGTCACCCCATGATCTAACCACAGCATTATTCTCCTAAAATACATAAAAACCCCGCATCAGAATAAGCATTACAAAGAGCAATGGTAAAAGCAAAATCGATGTGCCAAATCATTACCTCATCTTTGCTGATGGGAACCGAATCATGCACAAGGTTTCCAACGATTTCCAATTTTGAATTCAACTGTGTTAAAGCTTCTCGCACTTCAACTTCTTTCTCTGCCGCCAACCTCTTATTGTCCTCTGTGTCCTTTATCACCTCAGTTGCATCCTCTCCCGCCTTTCAATCCAAATTTTTTTAACGTTCAGTCCATAAATAAAAGAACTCATATTTTAATAAGACACATGCATACTTAAAGAAAACAAATTCAGTCAAACAACACTTGATGGCATATAAGAATCTGTTCTTATCTTTAAGAGAGAATAAAAATCTTATTCATGGTTTAGTGACCTAGGTTTCCACACTCATTCTCATATCTGCACATGCAGAGGGGTCTGCATTACATTCACATGCCTACGAGTGCAGTAGTCGACATATTAATATTTTTTTTGAATAGATAAGTCGACATATTAATATGAACACTCAAGTAAGCATCAACATCACCGTTGCAATTCCATGCAACCACACCAACCCTAGTTAAGCAAATTCCTAATCCATTTCAAAATCAACAATCTGAAAACAAATTCTCAAAGTTCTGCAATTTATACCAGCAACAGGAAATCAAGGCAAACAAATCCTAGTGGGAAAATATACTGAAACAGACCTAAATTAATGGCGCCGAGAACCGAGATACGATTTTTACAAGTAAATACAATCCAAAAATTCAGGATTAAGAACCCTAATGATGCATTTTCGAAAAACTACCCGATCATCAACATAAAATGCAGATAAAATTAACGGAGAGACGAAATACTCACAATCCTGAGCTGAGCAACTCGCTTGTTGATCTTGTTGAACTCTTTCCGAAGGCTCTCGAGCTCGAATTGACCTAAAAATTCACATCATTTCACCACAAAAATCAATACTTTAATCCTAATCAAATTTATTCAAAACAAATCTCAATGCTTATGAAAAACTCAAGATTTTTGAAAGACATTATTGAGAAACTCAAGGTTTCAGAGGAAGAAAGATATACATATATATATATAGAGATAGAAAGACAGAGAGAGAGATAGATGGAAGATTACGCTGGCGCCATTCTTTGTCGAGCTGGATGACCTCGTCAACGATCTCAACGCCTTTGAACCGGCGTCGTTGAGATTCCCGGATGATTTCAGGGTTGTTGCCCTTCTCCTCTCTGAACAGATTGATGTCCAGCATCTTTCTCTTCCTCCGATTGCGAGTGTGCGACTGCGGATGGAAACTTTGGAATCGGAAAAAGTTGGAAGCTTTGCAGAAGAACAACGCAGGCTAACTGTCACCGAATGAGAGTGGTTTACCCCTAAAACCCTAGTTTTTTTTGGGCCCATGATTTGGGTCAATCCAGGTTTCCCAAAGCCCATGTCTTTTATCGTTTCCGGAACAACTAATGACTCGTTTACTAATCCGTAATTAGATTGAGAGAAATTAAATCGATGAGAAATT
Organism: Cydonia oblonga; assembly: GCA_015708375.1. NCBI lineage: Eukaryota > Viridiplantae > Streptophyta > Magnoliopsida > Rosales > Rosaceae > Cydonia > Cydonia oblonga. The sequence continues at coordinate 16,862 of JADOBS010303738.1, read as the reverse complement.
AGATTAAGAAAAAAATATAATTAGATTCATGTTATAGTTGTCTACTACACTATCTGAAATCGAAGTAAAAATGATGTTGGTTATATACAAATTGTTTACTAGTTCATTTAAACTGAAATTAAAACTAACTTGATTATTAAATTTGCCTTATTTAAAATACATAAGACAAAGCTTATAAAAGATCGTTTGATAAGTATTTTTAAACTACTGAAAAAGCTTTTTGATAAAATATTTTTGAACTAAACCTTAGTAAAATACAAGTTAAATGTGAAAAAAGCACTTGAAATGTTTCTAGCAAAAAACTCATAACTATTGCTATTGTCTTTAAAAATGCTTTCAGTCATTTAAAAATACTTGTCAAATGATTCCCTAATCTTTAACGGACAACATACGCTCTTTTGGATTAGCTCGAGTGTGAATGTGACTGAATATGTTGGAGAGTCTGCATCCGCTCTTGTCCAACATTTCAGACGAACAAACACCTCCGGTAGCAGCAGCTGTTACACCTCTGATCCAACAGGCTCCTGTGAAAGCCACTCGCACTAAGTTCACTCTGTGGAAATCACTATTTCTTCCGGTTCTCAAGAAATTAAAGAGTACAAGTTCTGGCAGACAGAACTGAGATCTGTCCACCTGCTTTTCTACTCGATAACAACGGCCTATCTCACACTTTGGAGGATCCTGGAGAAACGTTTTTGTCAATGTTTCTCGTTCTCATTTCGATTTAGGTACAAAGTTCATCCATCTGTGGATGAAATACACGGACTACTTCTTAGAAAGCAGATGTCTTTCTCGAAATCTTAATATCGAAGAAGCATCGGATCAGAAGTTATATGAGGACAGCGGCTGGGAGTAGCTAGGGTACATAGTGTAGGATGAACGACATGGCAGGTTGTTAGTTTCGTGATTTTGTTTTACAACTGAGTTTGTTCTGCAGTCAGTATTCATATGTATATTTCGAAAGAAAATCGTGGAAGACGATAACTATCTTGTTTGGCCAACGTAGCCGGGAAGGTTTGCGCTTCGGCGAATCTTAAAGGTTTCAGCATCTTCTGTTATGGTGCAGTATCTATCGGAATATACGTTGAGGTTGACACCAGTGTGACAGTGTGTCATAAGTATAACCTACATCAGCATACCATTAGCTCTGGGTTTGGTTTGTGACTCGAAGGCCAGTGAAGGCAAGTTGACTGTTAAGTGTTGAAATTCTTTATAACAGAAAAACAGAGTCTTTGGGAAAATCCCCGTTTCGTGTAGGGTTTTATTTTTTTACACAAGCAATAATAGAGAGAGATTTGAACTCGAGAATGCATCTAGTTTTTATGATTCCCCTTTTGTTATATTCATAACGATGGTAATTGTTCATGCGTGACTTGTTATCATTTTATATTGGTGATGTTGCATCACTTTCGTATGAAAAGAAAAACACGAAACATACATTTAGACAAGAGATAAAAAAAGTTAAAGATAGGTTTTTGAGCATATATTAGCTTTGTTGTACCTATATAAAAATTAAAAAATGTTGCAATTACAAAATTAGGATATTGGGGAAACTGCACTCATTTTACAAACACTATTGCCCACCTGCGATCCACATTTTACAGAAAAATGAGTAAGATACACAAACTTTCTCTACAGTTTGGTGGGATGACGGTGCACACAAGCTTTTTTGTTCTTTTCAAATTTGACATTTTAGTGGCCATAGTTACATGAGCGACACTCTTATTCAAAAGCATTAGAGGGATGAAAACTCTATTGATCTATTCTCTCTTCCAAACATTTCAAACACGTGCTTGTTTCATCATCCCTCTGGTTTTTATGTATAGATCCTAGCGACTAGAACACTTTAGCGCTAAATGTGGGTTGAGTTCAGAGCATTCCAACAAGATTAATTAAGTTCTCTTTTGTATGCCCACCACATCGAGAAATTCTCCATTGTCATTTTGGAATCCTAATTTTAGATTTTCTGCGTACCGTTGCTTGGTTAGTTTAAAATACAATCAATTCAGTATCTCATTTCATGCAAATAGTCGTTTCACCTTAAGCCATATTACATGTTGGTTTTCTTTGTTACTTTTAATGACTAAAATTGAAGTCTAGTAATAGGTGTAGGTAGGTTCTTTTGTACGGCTAGTTGCATTCGACGAGTTTCCTCTCATAAACATTCTTGAGTAGCGGTAATGACCTTATATGGGGTCTCTCTGTTTGTGTCGCCGCACAACCATAAGGTCTGTTTGTCGAATCTTAGAATTTGTTACGCGGTGTTACAATTTTACTCATGCCATAACACATGTTTATTTATTAATATTATGTTATAAATGTATCAATCTTGTAGTTCATCAATGTCATAAAACACAATACAGAATATATTACAAAGTACTACCACACAAAAAGCTACATTTGCATTTTGCACCTTGTGTAAGCTTTTGACTAGTAATTTCTCCACACCTCTTTTTTATGGCCTATTTTGTTTCCTCGTTTCAAAATTCTAAAACGGGGTTTGGAGATGCTTTTCTTATCCACCCGGTTTTACCTTCGGACACACACAACTACGGACATCGATACAAAAACCTTTTCTACATCCTATCGATATAGTACAACGGCTCCACAGAAACACGATGGCAAGCTCGAAACTACAGAATCAGGTCGCGGTTTGGTTGGATCAAACTGAGCTGCCGACTGTCTTTCGGATCAGATTACTTCCTAATCGTGTTGTTGAGAAGTCACTACCTTTCTTTCTGATTGATCGTCATGCTTTTCAGTCCGGCAAAGCCACGGTCTAGAGAGAACTGAGAGATGCAGTGGCTATGTTCAGCCAAAGAGCACATCAAAAGTCCTCATTGATTCCTCCAGCATGATTTTCCGATCAGCTATAACGCAAGTGAGGCAATTGCGGAGGATTAGGACTAATTAAATTTGCCCACAAGTTCGCAAGTTTCAACAAGTAGTTTTCCCCATTCCACATCACCATTTTAACACCTGAAACATCCAAACAAAACTAATACATTAAAAAGAGCAGAAACACAAAACATAGGTTCGAGACGACTATGAAAAATGGCGAGGATTTCATATGTGAAAATGTAATATGTTGCGTGCCTTGCACACCTACTAGTGAGCGGGTGCGCCTATACTGCTAATAGTGTTATGACACTTTTCTTGAGAGAAAAAAGACCGAGTGCACTAGGTGACTTAAACCAAGTATGCATCTCAGGAATCCTAGTTTATCAACCAAAAGAGTAAAGACCAAACTACCGACGGATTCAAGATACTAAAGCTGATGAAATGTAAAACCGAAAAAAAGGACTATTTTAAACTCACTGAAGTAAGTATCTCTAAAAACTAAGGGCTTGTTTGGAAGTGCTTTTAAAATGAATGAAAGCACTTTTAGGGAAACAAATTTGGGTTCCAAAAGCACTTAAAGTGCTTCCTCGAAGAAACATCAGTTATGTGCTTCTTGCAGGAAGCACTTCAAGTGCTTTTGGATTGGTACCAAAAATATTTTCACCAAAAGTGCTTTCATCCATTTTAAAAGCACTTACAACAGAGCCCTAAAAAATTTCCATAAACGTTACTAGTTTAACTCAAATAATCAAATTCTTAATGAGACGCGAAAAAGAAATTGGTGTCCGGTAAGGATCATTCAAGTGGACAAAAGTTTACAGGACGTGTACAATGCAAGAACCAAAAGACTTGAGAGAGCCCTCTGGCATGGCCAGGTGTAGTGAAATGACGGTGATTAAAATCAACTTCTGCATACCTGGCACGGCTCCTGCAGTCAATAGTGACAGCGAACAAATAGGTTCTTGGTCATTAACAACAACTTTGTTTTGGAGAGCAAATGCATCGAGATGATGAATGTATGTCATGGAATCTAGTAGTGCCGCAACGGTCCCATCATATTTAAAATCAATTGCATCTGAAATGCTCTTGAGAGCTTCATCAAGTCCCGAACTTGACCATAAAGTAGAGCACTCGTTTAGAAGAGAAAAAAAGCTAGAACAGTCTGAAGAATGTAATAGAATCCATGACTCGTAAAGTTTGGCAGACGCTTTGAGAACTAAAACTACTCTGTAAATTTCTCCAAGGGAAAGGATATATTGCTTGCCTGTGTTTCCAAAAATGATAAAACAAAAAAGTAATCACAAAATTTGAAAAGTAACATAAACTATGAAATCCATCTACAACAATTTCTTATGTGGTACCTTGAGGTTCGGATAGTATTTGATTCTGAACATTCGCTTCTAATGATTGCCTCCAAATTAGAGAACCATGTTTCAACTCTTCAGCGCAAACGGACACTATTCGAGACCAGGTGGAAATGTAATTAGATTGTTCCTCAGTTGATCCCAATCTAAGAATCCTTAATGTGGATGCTGCATGTCTTGAAAGTTCAATGGCAGATCTCAAATCATTCTCTGCCTATCAAAACCCAAATACAAGCAGGGTCAAGCAAAGTCCACTTATAAGTTATATACGGAGGTTTTCATTACTTCATATCAATGAAAAGGCACGTACCAACGACAATCTTTGAGACAACTTATATTCTGACTCAAAAACTTGGACCTTTGGATCTTGTAGAAGTTTACGAACTTCATGAAGTTGTGTATTTCTTGAAGAAAGATTCCCTGACTGGAATTGATCAGAGATCATATTGTGTTGATGCAGTTCACTGTACAATTTCTATAACAAGAGACCACAAGAAGTTAGCAAAAACTAACAAAGTTTTATACCCAACAAAACTACTAATTTAAGCACCATACATAAATCATCCGATCCCTATACGAATGTTTGAAATCTCAAACAAAAAAGAATTGAGTTATTTATTAAGTCGATTATATCCACCAACATTTTCTTTTGGGCAAATAAATCCACCAACATCAGTTCCTGATGGTCACACTTCATGCTGTTCACATATGAAGATTCTCAAGATAGTCCAGACCCCAAATATTAAAGAAGTATTATAAATCACGACAACAAGTAAAAAACATCCATTTTATTCGCTAATGCAGATTATTATACAACAGATACAACAAGAAGTTACTAGAAAATTACAAACCTAACAGAAGCACTCGTTTAAAAACCAAGCTCCATAGTCCATACTATGAAGACCAATTACATAACATGTCGATTCAGTTTTTACATAGGCATAGCCTCATAAGACATGTAAACTGCCCAAATGATAAAAAAAAAATAAAGGAAGAAAAATAAAACGACCGTTTAAAGCAACAAACCTGGATTTTCTGTTCCAGATCTTCCAGAGTATCTACTGCTGTATCTTCACCAGAAAGAGTAGCACCACTTTGAGCTTTCTAACAAAATGCACATTTCAAATACTTAATACTGTTAAAAACTTCGTAACAGAAAGTTTGTCTGAGCAAATTACTAACCTTTTTATTTTCAAGATGGTAGAGTGCAAGACCGTATGTTTCATCCTTCAGTTTGCAATATAAATCCACATAATTATCTAGATGGACTTTAGTAGAAGAATCTTGAGGTGAATCTTCAAGAGTAGCAATAGAAGTTTGGTTTTGATCTCTTGAAACAGCATCCTTAAATTCCCAAGAATCTTCATCAAAATCATCACCAAAATCAGATTCCAAAACGGTTGGGGCAGTATGTATAGTATTTTCAGTTAATTTCGGCGCATGAGTTGTGTTAGGGTTCTGGTCCACTTGACTGTACAAGCTTGATATTAGATCGGTGATGGATAGATTGGACGCAGGGCTTTTATTGGTATTTACTTGGTGGGATGCAGTTGTATGAGTAGAAATAGTTTGTTGAATTGAGGAATCATCAGTCTCCAGTTCTTCATCTCCAAAAATGGACAGGGGCAAGGCTCGCCGATGATTCTCCAGTGTTACCTCATTGTGCTGTAATAAAGAAAAGAAACAATTAAAAATTAGTATGGAGCATTAGCTCATAGAGCATAAATAAACCACAAACATTTTCAAATTGTTAACAGGAGCTTAAGCATTGATGAGACAAAAAGGAGCTAGACCAAGAGGGATTCTAGTGTATACTAGTACAATGACTTTACCACCAAGATGGTAAAGTTGCTCCTTTAGATGAGATGATTCAAGAACATCCATTATTTGAAATTTTTCCTAGTTTCCAAATGTTGTGTTCAATTACAGATGATAAGCATGTTGTGAATATCACGTTTAAGAATAGGAAAAACAAAACAAACTCGGGAAACCGAAAACAAAATAACCAAGGAAAATAACACCAAGAATTTACATGGTTCGGCTATGTGCCTATCTCCACGGGGCAGCAACAACAATCTTTCACTATATCATTAATGAGTAAGAAATATCAGGAATGAATACCTGGATTTCAACACCCATTGCAGATGGATTTATAATGATGGGAAAATTACCGGCAACCACCGACTCCCCCTACACCAAAATGGAAATAACTTTATTCCCATTCCTTGAAAGTTTTAATGTAAGTGAAAAAACATGCATATAAAACGAAGTCAGCTGATTCATCTACCTCGAGCTTTGATCCAGACCCGGAAAATGCATCCTTAAATTCCCAAAAATCATCATCAGAACCAACATCTGGAGAACTACTAAACTCCTTTACATTGTCCTCCTTCTTGCCACTGGAATGTGAATCTGAGATTACACCACCTTTCGTGCCAGAAGTCGGGATATAAGGAAATGCAAAGTTACTTGCTCCAGACTTGCTAGAATCCCCATGAAATGCAGCAAAAAAATCATTATGAGCACGAGCTCCAACACCAGCAGGACTGGCAGCCTTTGCCTCTTCCTACAACCAAAAATTAAGTATTAAATGACACACTCTTTAAAAGTCAACATTTCAGTAAACCAGATCAGAACTACCCAAAATAATATAAATTAACAAAAAATCAAACTAACTCACCAACTTATGTTCTGGTCCAGTTTCTGAAAATGCATCCTTGAACTCCCACAGATTTCCATTAACTGGAGTAGAATTGGGTTTATCCGCAGCATTGTTCTGCTTGCTTATTGAAAGTGGATCGAAGAAAAAATTATCTTGAGTAACAGGCTTAGGGTTGAAATCAAATAAAAATCCCCCACTAAATCCACTTCCTCCAGTATTTGCTTGCCACTTCCCGTCAACCTTCAAAACGCGAAATGTCAGACGTGGTGGACCAAACCAACAGGCATTTTTTTCAAAGTCCAATGGCATGCTATAGTTCGATATAAATGGAAAATCTAAGTCCCCTATTTGAGTGTGCAAATGCAAAATCACAGCAGAAGAAACAGAGGGTGATTGAAATTGTAAGTTCGGCATTTCCAAGAGAAGTTCCATGGCGGGACACAAAAACAACAAATAAACAAGAAATACAACAATAAACAATACCCGCCTGGATTCCTGGTCGTACGTGTGCATTTGATTCCGCTTTCGATCCTGCTACTTCTACAACCCCTTGCTCCTGATATGAAAGTTAAAATTCAAGCAATGAACAAAAAAAATAAACGGTAATCTTCAGCAATAATTCTAAGAAAATTTAAAAGCCAATGGAATTGTTCCTCACAAATCCGCCTAGAATTCAATACGCATTTTAAACCACATAGAGAAAGAGAAGTTCTACTTTTTTCTCACTTCAGAATTCTCAGAAACCAAACAGAGTCCATACTCCAACAAAACAAGAACATCAAAATCACCAAAGAAAACAACTTTTACCTTCAAATCCGCAGTTTTGAATTCCCAACCATCATCATCCTCCTCATCAAAGTCCTCATTTCCTTCCTCCCAATTCAACTTCAACCCATTTGTATTCGAATTTGAATCTACCCCATCAAATTTCAAATCAAAACCATTCGAATCCAAATTCAAGCCACCCAATTTCTCTTTCGGAACCAGAGCATCATGCTTCAAATCCAATGCTTTTGCACTGAAATACAACCCGTTTTTGACCGAACTAGGACCACCAGAAACCGAATTCGACACACTTGTCTTCGCATTCGAACCCACGCCATCAAATTTCAAATCAAAACCATTCGCACCCAAATTAGAACCACCAAGTTTTCCATTTCCATTCGGAATCGGAGCATCAAACTTCAAATCCATCCCATTTGCAATGGAATTTAACCCCTTTACGGTCGAATTAGGATCGCCGGAGCCGAAATTCGATTCCGACCCATTTCGAAACACGATTTTTGGATTCTGACCGTACAAATTCGCAATCAAATCATCGATCCCAACATTTTTCACATTCAAATTCGACTCCTTTTTCGCAAATCCCTCGTTTGCAATGTCCCCAACCCTGGACTCGCCCGCACTAGACTCCTCCTCTTCCTGCTCTTCCCCAAATAACGACAACGGCAAAGCTCCCTGCGGCTTCACCCACCGAGTCTTATCAACCTTTGCGGGCTCAGTCTCAACTCGGATTGGCTCTGTCTCGGGTCGGGTCGGCGCCGACCCATTAGAAACATTGAAAGACCCAAAAGGGTCGAAGGGGATTTGAGCGGGAGGTGATTGGGAGTACGTGATTCCATTGGAGAGCACGACCTGAGCTTTGATCTGGCTCGAGTTGTCGGTTACGAAGTCGCCCCAATCGTCGTCCGAGACAGTCGAATCTCGTCCGTTGATCTTGGGATTGGGATCGACGGCAGTGACGAACTTGAAGTCTCCGAAGTCATCGGCGTCGTCGACCTCCGCCATTGCTACGAGGGCTTTGAAGTTCTGTGTGCGCCTCTATCTCTCTGTTTTTCTGTGTCTACGGGGGGGGGATGTTGTTTCCGTTAAGGTGGTTTTGTTGTATGTGGGAGAATGACGTGGACAGGACCCAATCCAGCTAGGCTAAACTCGATTTGTTTTATTGACTTTTGTAAAAAAAAAAACAAAAAACAAAAAAGTAAATTGAAACAATGACCCTTCAACTAAAAATTCATTACCATTGGTCTCTCAACTCATCAAAACGTGCAGCTATGAACTCTCAACTAAAAATCAATTACAATTGGTCTCTCAACTTTAATCCAACTGGAGAAATGATCCCTCAACTTTAACCCAATTGCAGCAATGGTCTCTCAACTTTAACCCAATTGTAGCAATGATCCTTCCAACATAATTCATTTTGACAAAATTTTGACGTACTAGACGAAAATGACCATAACTACACGTTTTGATGAGTTGTGGGACCCCAATTGTAGCAACGGTTTTTCCAACATAACTTATTTTGACAAAATTATGATGAAGTTGACAAAAAGGACCATAACGACACATTTTGATAAGTTGAGGGACCAACGGTAATACATTTTTAGTTGAGGAACCATTGTTTCAATTTGATTACAGTTAATAGATCATTGCTACAATTTACTCAAAAAAATGGCAAGAATTGAATAGAGGTAATTAGAGCAAATGGTCATTTACCATAGTTGTAAAAAGTTATTGAGTTATTGCATGACGGTGTGAGTTTAAATTTTGTCGGTGGCTAATTTACAATCTAGTCGTTTGACCAAAAAAAAAAAGAATATAGGTAATTAGAAAAGCAAAAAAAATGTCCAAATCTTTCTAATAGTAATATCTGATTTTATTTAAACTTTTTGAGCAATTTAAATTCTTTTTCTTTTTGGTTTAAGAGATATTAGTACAGGAGATTTGAAATTATGGTGGTCGAACGTTTCTAATCACAACAGTAATTAGATTTTTATATATGTGCATAGATTATCACTGTATAATGATGTATTTGAGAAGTTTTTTAGTGACTAGCCGTCATATGGTGATTAATTCATATACTGTAACAATAAGGTCATCTCCAACCGAAGGGTTTAGAGGGTCGAAAATAGCCCGAAAATTATCTCCAACCGAGGGCTAGGCCAGAGGACTCTGGAATTTGAGAGGGCCCCACGGAATCCGAAAGGGCCAAAGGGTTGGAGGGCTGGCTAGGAAAAATGGAAATCATGTCGGTTATAACCGACAGAAATATATCTATATTAAGTAATATAAATGTATTCATGTCCGTTATAGCCGACATGAATGCTTTCATTTTTTTTTTTTACAGTTTTATTATTATTTTTTATTCACAAAATTTTTCTTGTAACTTCTATTTTTCATATCTTTTTTCCTATAACTTTTAGTTTACAAAATTTGTTTCATATTTTTTTTAAATTCCATTTTTTCCTATAACTTCTATTTCACAAAATTTGTTTCATTTTATTTTAAAATCTATTTTTTTTCCTATAACTTCCTAAGTTATATACAACATTAAATTAAATTAAGTAACATGAAACAACATTAAATAACATTAACCAACATAAAAAAAATTTAACAACATGAAACTTAAACAACATTTAAGTTGTAGTTTTTAAATAATAAATTATGTTTAGCCTATGGCCCTTTGGTCCTCGGTTGGAGACGGTTTTTTGTGACAGGGCTAAAACGAGCCCTCTGGATCCTCGGTTGGAGACGAAGGCAAATATGACCATATACTGTTCGTTAAAATATTAACATCTTGGAGGACCAAAGAGCTAAAACAAGCCCTTTGCCCAGCTCTCGGTTGAAAATGGCCTAATCCTCCCACTCACAAATTTCTCAACTTAACTCACCAAACTTAAAATGCAATTAGAACAAATGAGTTTAGTAAGAATTAGGTTATTTAAGAGTGACAATCTAATTTTGTTGATCCAAAGTACATAAAAAAGTCCATGTTGGAGTCTTTTTATATGTAAATTAAAAACGTTTTAGAAGATAATATCTTGTCAAGAAAAGTATGTAGGATTTTACGTTAATGAAAAATCGATAAATAGATATTATTTTATTTTAGTACAACGATAATCTAAACTAAATGGAAGACAGAACCATTTAGATCTAGAACAGAATAAGTTAAGACCACAACCATTAAAACAATCCATCACTTAATTACAATCCAAAATAGGTATCACTGAATTACAATCGAAAATAGTTTCGTCTTGAAGATGAATAAGTACAAGATAATTTAAATCAAAGAAAGTAGAGTTGTTACACACTCTTACTATTATGTGTAAGATTAAAGGGAAAAAATAATCACAATACTCTTTCCAACACAATAAAAGAGAAAATAGAAGAGCAATTCAGCAGAGCAAAACCAAGAACAACCCCACCAAAACAGCCGCCATGTAATGAATCATGCCAATGGCACCCAAAGAGGCTGCGCCGCTCGCAAAGCTTCCACTTTGTGCGTCAGTGGTCAACACAACAATCACCCATTCATCCTCAGAACCAATCCCAACACCTGCATACTTAGAATCCTTCAGATATTTTGCGTAATTGGAGCGAGTGTAGTTGTTGAGCACAAGATCCTCGTCCAAATCCGGCACGCAGACGGGCCAAATGATGCCGGCTGTTGTCGTGTTGGTTTCGATATTGCACTTTCTCCTGGACTTGTCGAATTTCGGGAATTTGGGTCCGTTGCCTGGCTGGATGCTGTACTTCTGTGAGCTAGAACACTGTCGGTGTTCTAGCTTGTCGGCGAGTTTATCGGCTAGACAAGCTGCATTGTCGTTCTTCTTGAACTGCGGAAGCTTTTGGGATTGCCTGAAGTTGTTGAGACCTTGGAAAAGCTTGTCTTCTTCATCTGCAAAGAAAACAAATTAAAATGACAACATATATAGCGAAAATTTTGAGACGCGAGAAAGATAATAGTACCGTTTGAAAATACTGGATGAGAAAGAAGGAGTAAGCCAAGAACATAAAAGAGAAAGAAGCTTTGTTTGGAGGAGGCCATTGTTTTAGTGCTAGGACATTGGCCTTGTGACAAGAACAGGGTGCATAAATATACAACAGTTGGGGAGGAATAAAAAGATTGCTTGCGAGTTAATGTCGTCTTTTAGGGTTTTGGGTTGTTCATTATTCCTCAATTCTTTGCTTTATATGAGTTGCCTTGGATGCCAAGGAATTCTAATTCTCCATAAATTAAAAGTAGATAGAGATGTTTCTCCAATTCTCTTTCCCTTTTGGTTCAATAATTTCTTTGCTAGAGAATTCTGGTTGACAAATTCTGATGTTAGATAACAATTTCATTCCGGTGAGGTGGAGCACAGGCGTAAGTATAGTTGAGGTTCCAATCCCAAAACCGATGTTTCAATGGGTGCAAAATCCTTAAAAACCCTCGCAAAGTTTCTCGACTTTCCGATATGAAACCACAAAACTACAAAGATGCCCAAAATTTGGTAAATTTATTCTGCTTTGCACATATCGAATACAAATAATGAAAACATAATGTGGTTCAGCCATTACATACAATCGGAATCCCTATCTAGTTCACAACTACCAAACGTCACATATTTTGGCACACACAACACAACTTCCACAACTTCAGCTAACCAAGATAATACACAACCCTAGCAAAAGGGTGACCAAGAAACGACCAAAACCAACAGTTGAACTTGAAACTAAAGAGCTTGCTGCACTAGCAAAGCTTCCAGCTGGGTTATTTGTGGCCAAAACCACCACCATCCAATCATCCTCGGATCCAAGCCCAACTCCAGTGAACTTCGAATCGTTCAGATACTTTGCGAACTGCGGTCGGTGAGTATAATTGGTAAGCACCAGAGTTGGGACCAAATGAGGCACACAAATAGGGAGAATAACTCCGGCTGATGTGCTGTTGGCATCGATTTTGCACTTACTCAAGTGCTTGGGAAGATTGGCAAGCGGAGTCTGCGAGGTTGCCAGAATGTTGGCTCCGTTGGTAGGGCTGCTGCAAGGCTGGTCTTCCATGTCATCGGCAATTTGATCTGCTAGGCAGCCTGCATTACCGTTCTTGACGAGGGCCGGCAGGTTTAGCGAGGTTCTGTAACTGTTAATGCCTTGGAGAAGGTTGTCCTCATCCTTATCTGCAGGCAAATAGGTAAAATATAAGTTTTGAGAATGGACTAGCCACTGAAATTCTAAAATCATACCAAATGCTACAACTATGGTCCTGTTACTAACTTAGTTGCATGCCATCTCCAAGGATATATGTGAATCATACTCACAATCTAATATCAGTCTCGGATTTTTGTCGGAATTAGGTTATTAATTATTAATAATTTGTTGCTATTTTCTAATAGACCTAGGTGTCTAGGTTCTGAGCGGTTAAGTTGGGATAATACATCGGTGCATAGTTTGAACTTGGTACACTCAAGTAGACCGTGACAAAACAAACATTAGTACTTCTTATAACAATCTTGACAGAATAAGTTCAATGGTTGTTTTAGAAAATAGTAAATGTAAATGCAAGGAGAAAACGAAAAATACACTTTAAAATTCGACATACTAGAGAACTAAGTAATTGGTTAATTGCTAGTAACCAAGAAACGGAAAAATATGCGTTCATGCCAAGTATAGTTTTCTGCAGATTTAGTAAGATGTCATGCCTAACATACACACACACACACACACACACACATATAGATACATATAATGTACAAGAACACAGATGTGAGAGAGAGAGAGAGAGAGCACATACCAGCACTCTGCACCAACGGAGAAAGCAAGAGAAAGGAAAGAGCAATCACAAAGAAGCAGAGTTCGATGAGGGAGGCCATAGTTTCAATTAATGCTATGGCTGAAGGCCTTTTCTGGAAATTAAATCAGGTTTTAGATTGAGAGCACCAGGGAGAAAGAGAGAGGATGAGAGACTTGAGAGATTGTTATACGATGAGTTTGCCAATGCCCCGTATCCCTTTTTTGAAGGCAATCTTCCAGGTGTTGGAGAGCTGATCGATTACACAATGCTGAACTTGGTGCCTAATAGACATGTATCAGTTACTTGGCTACCAGTTGGCCTTGCACGTGGACGACATGCAAAGCATGGCTCAAGGACCTTTTTCAACGGCTCTATTGCGGATTAGATTAACTATCTATGTATATGTCAAAGAGTAATACTAGGTAGTCTGTTTTAAAACTAATTTCTAAAATTAAATGATGTTGTAATTGATAATTGAATTCTTATTTAAATATTAATTAACGTTTTTAAATTATTATTGATTGAACATCAAATTTCTTACTCGTTACGAGCGGTTTATTTATTATTGCAATGCATTAACTTATAAATTAGGTATGTTGGTTGAATTAATATATTTTGGTTCCGCACGATAAATCTCTTTTCTCATAAATTAAAATGACGTGGAATAACATGTCTGATGTGAAGTATTATCACTTAAAAAGAAATATGTGCTAAATAAGTTCTGCCGTCTGCGAGTCTCCTGCCAATTATTTTTTGGTTGAAACATCTGCATTAAATAATGATATCGAAACAGATTGATTCATGTATGAATCTTAACAAGCTAAAAAAAGTAAAAGTTCTACGGTCTACAACAAACAAATAGTATACGAAGAATAGTCTAACATACCTATCAGCATATACAAATAACTCTTCTCATCAGTATAAATTCATTTATAACACTACCAATATATGCTCCACGTCACACAATACCTGTTATCCACATATTTAGCTAGAGTCTCCATTTTGTAAGAGGCGCCCACATGAAAAGATTGTTAAAGAAATCAACCCTATCTCATTGAATGACCTACACAAATCTAGAATAAAGAATTTTAGAACATTCACTAAAGTTGGTTAGCTAGATTATCCAAGTTAACGTAATCCTTGATAGAAAGGACTAAAAGGTTATTTCTTAAGTTGGTGGAAGAGTCTAGAAGAATGGTGAGGTTTCCACCAACATGCACGATTAGTGTAGATAATTCTAGCTTAGGAAGTAAGTGGAATTATCTAGATATTTCTAGCATGATGTTTCCATGCTTCTCCAAGATTCCATCCATGCCTATAAAAGGAGAAGGCATCCGCACCATTTGTATCAACCAACCAACCAATCAAGAAAATAGCCAAGAAGAGAGAGCTAAGTCAGAGAGTTAGAAGCCTTGTAAGTGCGTAGTCTTGTGAAGAATGTGAGTGGTCTAGAGTGTGTCTCTAGAAAGAGTGAGTGTCATAGCTTCTAAGAGTGTCCTTAAGAGTTTGTTGTGTTGTGATATTTTGTAAGTGTAATACAAGTAATTTGTTTACTTGTGTTCTCTCTCCAACACTTGTATTAGAATTGTGTAATCTTTAAGTTTTTCCCGACAGATTTTAAAGGACTTAAATATATAAGGAGTTGGTAACTCCTAATCCTTATCTAAAGTGCACCATCAATTTTTTTCATAAAACTTTGTTACTTTAGGATAATGTGAGGTGAAGAGAAGAGATCCATATCATGATCCAAAGAGTGCTCCTCTCTACCTATCTCATACTGCAAAAGAGTATTAGCTCATCCTTATCACTTTTCAGAAAATCTTCTCGACTATCTTCAGGCATGGCCATGGCCCATGTCAACAAAACTGTTTGTTTTCACAGATGTGTAGTCTGCATGCAAATGTCAAGACACGTAGACGCAGCTTCCTGCCACCTGTTCTTCCAAGTGTCTGTTCAAAATCGCTATAAATTCCATAGTTTGATGCCTTGCCACCATTCAAGATCAAGAGTTCACTGTAATAAACCCTAATCTCCATCAACTTTGAAAAGTAGTACATAGAGTTTATAGAAGAATGGCTTCAGGTGGAAAGCATCAATTCCCTCCTCAAAGGCAAGGAACTCAGCCAGGGAAAGAACATGCCATGGACCCCACTCCTCAGTTCACAAACCCTGATTACAAACCCTCCAATAAGCTCCAAGTACATCACATTGTTTTATTGAGCTGCTTATATATAACATAATTTTCATTACCATCTACTTAACAATTGAGTATTTGTAGGGTAAGGTGGCGCTTGTAACAGGTGGCGACTCTGGGATCGGCCGATCGGTGTGCCATCTGTTTGCTCAGGAGGGTGCAACGGTGGCCTTCACGTATGTGAAGGGACATGAGGACAAGGACGCAAAGGCCACGCTCCAAGCGATCAAGCAGGTCAAGGATTCTGATGCCAAGGAGCCCATGGCTCTTGCTGCTGATCTGGGATTTGATGAAAATTGCAAGAAGGTTGTCGATGAGGTTGCCAACGCGTACGGCCGCATTGATATTCTGGTTAACAATGCCGCCGAGCAGTACAAGGCGGGCTCTGTGGAGGAGATTGATGAGGCCCGTTTGGAGAGCGTGTTTAGGACCAACATATTTTCTTATTTCTTCATGACAAGGTAAGTGAAGGAAAGAAGAAAATGGAAGTGTTATTAAATAAGGGTAAATCTCAAAACTTTTAGTATGACAATTATATACTGTCACTACTTTCACTATTTTGAGTATGATGCTCACACAATCGAGGTCCTATCCTTAGAGTTAAGGGGAGTGTGGTAGTTCAATTTTATTTATTTTTTTTAATTTTTTATAAGTACATGCAAAATTTCTTAATTTACCGATGGAAAATGTCTCGAATCGTTAGCACGCTCTTTACATCCACATGTAACACACTTCTCTGGCTAGGGCCAAATAGTGGATATATACGTGTGACCATTGTCTTTCACACCCTACAGGGTGTGTAGCAGAATTTTTTGATAAGCAGATATGCAACAAGATTTTTTAATTTTGATAAAAACCCTAATAATTGTTTGAGAAATTGATGTTTGCAAATTGGTAATGTTAGGCATGCACTGAAGCACATGAAAGAAGGTGGCTCCGTTATTTGCACAACATCGATCGTCGCGTACAAGGGAAGTGACAGCCTACTTGATTACTGTGCAACCAAGGGCGCCATCGTAGCTTTCATAAGAGGACTTGCACTGCAGCTGGTTAAACGAGGCATTCGAGTCTGTTGATGCACAAAATCAGCGGGGACTTTGGCACAACAGAAAGTATCAAGCTTGTGACCTTCACTAGATTGTTCCGGTCACTGGTGTTGGTAAGTATGTAAATGGACAGAGACAGGGAAGCACACAACACAAGATGTACGTGGTTCACCCAGATTGGCTACGTCCACGGAGTAGAGGA
>JADOBS010303737.1:0-23338 GCA_015708375.1 Cydonia oblonga | reverse complement strand
TGGGGGTGGGAAGGATTTTTTAATTTTTTTAATAATTTTTATTTAATTAATTATTTTAATATTTTTAATGACATATGACGCCTAGTTATTGTCCACATGTGCACCACGTCATCACTTAACAGAAAAACTAACGATTTGACTAACGGATGTATGAGACTGTCCCAAAATTTACACTTTAGGTATGAATCTGGAACGAAAAAAACTTGATGTACTAAATGTTGAAAACCATAAAACTTCAGGGTAGTAAACATATTTTTTCTCTTTTTTTTTTTTATTAAACTGAGGGTATGAAACTATGTCGTTTTGACACGGTAATATTTATTAAAAAATAAATAAAAGTAAAAAGAGCCACTCATACATTTGGAGAGCATGCATGAAGCCAACTCCAATCTTTAAAAGGGCACCACCCAAGTTACCCATGAACATTCACCGAAGTTCGGAAGGTCAACACTCAAGTTATCCCTGGACATTCACTGAAATTCGGGGGTCAGCTGACCCCCTGCCCCTTAATGCATCCACCTCTGACATAACACACTGTCATACAATAAACACATTATAGTGTGTTACTGATTTGAGACACCGTTATTGTTGCCCCTCTACCACTCCCAAACCGCCCAATGGGGGATCAGAAAGAGGGAGGACAAGAGCTCACATAAATATGGTTTTATAGTGTATTCATTGAGATTACAAAATCAATGAAATGAATAGTTGAAAAATAACGCTGGAAAATTTGATGTTACAAGTGCTATGCTACAAGACTCCGCCTCTGGATTGAGCGAGTGCTTCAAAATTGGTAGAGATGGTTAAATGTCACATTCACGACCTCCGGACAACAGCCGTTGCAAAGCACGGATGGTGGTTGAACTCCAAAGAAACCTTGAGTGAGGGGTCACTGGCTCCAGCCCGGCTAATCACGTTAAAGGCAATGCTATTGTGCTCAGCTACTTGCTCTAGCCTTCGTAGTTCAGCCAATTTTTCCGGGTCGTTCGAAAAACTACTCTTGACCTTCTTTGCGATCTTCTGAGCATCCTTAAAGTAATCGTGCATAAGTAGGTTCTGCAAAAAAAGGAATAGGTAACAGTAAGCCTACCGGAATATCAAGGAAATTCCGACCAGTGTTGACAGAAAATTCACTCACGGATAAATGAGCTTGGGTTGTAGATTCCACGAACAGGGGGAATGAGACATGGTCCGGAATGCAAGCTTTCTGTAGGAGCTCAAAGTGCTGAATAAACCTCTGCAGAGGTGAGAACACAAGGGACATATGTCATCCGAAACCTAGTTGGTCAGAAACTTGTGCAAACTATAAATTTGTAAAAAATAAACAGTGACTTCTAAGGTAGCTCCCAATATGCGTTTCGTGCAAGTATTTTTTTTTGGAAACTGGATCGTGCAAGTGTACCTCATGCTCAGTATTAAAAGGGCTTCGACTTTGTACAAGCATGTGGTCGTTCTTCAAAGCAGCAAGCATCTGGAAACATTGAATTCATTAAACTGAGGTTTTGAGGTGAAATAGTTGAAGCAAAAATTTATTCTATGAACACGGACAGGACCTTTCCTTAGATTAACAATATAAAATGGCCCGGTTGATGATTTAAACAAATTTCTTTGTACCGTCAGAGGCTCAAAAAGACCTTATTCTCTAGACAGCCATCTTAAACGGTACTTCCTGTAAGTGGGCATTCTTCAACTCATAATGCAGAAACTAAAGCACAATTACCATTGTAAGTCCTTCGGCAAGACATATTTGGCACTGAAGAAACAAGACTGCAGGTGGAATCCAATAATCTTGTGCCACATCTTTAACAGAATCCCTTTTCTTTTTTCCTTTCCGTTTACCTGAACAACAAAAACACAGGATGCATCAGATGGTGCATAAGTGAAGTAAATTATCTTTGGAGAGCCATATCACATACAAATGTACAAGAGAATTCAGACATATTGATTAAGTTTACAGGATATAAGAATATTTACCACCGCCATTGCACACCACCGTCTTAAGATTTGTTTTCTGTGCAAGCTTGAGCAGGACAACATAGATATACCAATATACCATGCAATATTCACTGAGCGAATAGAGCTCCAATTCAAAACCTAAAATGAGAAATCGAGAAGCTATCCAGTATGTTTGTTTTTCCACCCAAAGAAGGATGTGTTGGAAGAGTTTCACGCTGATATTCTGTGGAAATTCAAAAGCCAAACTGGATAAGGGATTTTTGCATTTAGGATTCACTATGCTTACTGATTATCAAACGAAATATGACGGCATTGTAGAGACGATTTAATCAACACAAACATGGTCTTGTGTCAAGTGATTAGATAAAACATGATGATGTCATCAGCCTCTTATATAGAAACTAAGGGCCTCCAAGTGCATTTGATGATTAATACAGTAATATTCTCAGAGAGCAGCATACCTCATCATTTGAAGTGTTTGCATCGTCCCCAAACTCCTTTCTAAAGGCCATCTCTAACTACAAATCAACATTTAAAAAGCATAAATAAATTCTCCAAACAACATTTAAAATGGACGGTTTGGCAAACAGGAACATTAGATAACAATAGAAGCAAGATACATGTGCTTCATAGGACGATCACTTCAGAAACACATTACCAATTGAGGCCTGAGCAACTCAATGAAATTGAAAACAAAGAAAAACCAATAAACATCTTGATTCAAAGATAATGTGGCATACCTGCATATAAACAACACGCCAATCTTGTAAAATCTTTCCAAGCTTACGCCGTTGCCATGCACCATTTGTGCATAAAACTTTTAGCAAACTGATTACTAACTGCAACACCCAAGATAACGCACGTAATAGAATCAGCACACAGTGCAAGGATCTATAAACATACAACTAAAACCAGCCTTCCCCTTCTATTGCATGCACGATTACAACACGAAAAAAAGTTTTATTAACTATTCTATCTTCTTGTGCACGCATAATCAAGCACTTTTATTGATAAAACATCATATTAGAAAATTAATGAATAGTTCCATAATATAAGAAGATACAGATTTGAAAACTATCATATCCCCAAAAATACAAAAATGGAAAGACAAACTGTAATCAGCCCAGAGAAAGAGATCACTTCACCTGTCCCAGTTGAATAATAGATTCCTGTTTCTGAATATCATGGTTCCTTGTATTATCTGGCAATGCAGCAGCTCGGATAATAACAGCAAAGACAGGATCCCGACCATAGAGTTTCCCGTCTTGAACCAGCAGACGCTGTTCAAAAGTTTCAGGTCAATAATTCACAAATATGCTGACAATATTCAGCAATAAGTACCTAGAATAAAGTAGAAACAAATGGCACATACCTGAAGATGAGCCCTTGCTACTAAATCAGGCTGCGATTTTTGAAACTCAACCACAAAGTGCAAAACACTTTCTAATGATGGGTCTAATTGGTAGGAACATATAACATCGAGATCACGAAGAAGTTTAATAAAATATTCAACAGCCTGGCACAACAAAACCAAAGTAAAAATGTTACAATAGTGGAAGTAAACTACTACAATTATCGGCAACAATTATCTCATGCTCACCTTTTTCCAACTCAGAATTTTTATTGCACGTGGTGGTGTAGGTGCAGATAATCTACAGTTTAAACTAGCATCAAAGCCAATTGGTTCACAGCCAGAAGCCGTAGTTCTATCTTCTAAGTTGCCTTCTTGACTTCCAAAAGTACTAGATCTAAGGAACTCTGAAGAGCTAAGAATGCATTCTAATTCAGATATGCAGGATGCTATATGTTTTCTTGCCAACTCCAATCCTCTTCCTTGAGGCCGCTTCATAGATGTAAGGACATGGTAAAAATGCTGAAAGAAGAGAGCTCTTTTTATACAACATGGGGGCATAAATATTCAAATGAATAGACGTGTTCCCAGATGAAGCAGATGAATACAAGATAAATGAACACAGGGTAAGACCTTACGAAAGCGTAAGCGGCATAACAAAGCTTTGCAGTAGCCTTCCTCCAATTCAGGATTATTTTGTTGTGACACCAAGTCTGCAACAAAAGGCAAGTATATGATGATGGTGGTGCTTTGTTCCAAGCTATAATTCAAGATAAAGTAATATTACTGCGAAAGTGAATGTATATCTACCTTCTAACACTCGGGTTTTCGATGATGGTGCTTTACAGGCACGTAATTGGCGGGAAATTGTTTCTTCAACAGCATGTAGCATTGACAAGCACTTTTCATCTCCATCCCCATTCAAAGGAAGACCATATGTCATTGTAAAAAGGTCTTCTTCCTGCAATGAGACAAGTTTGATAACTAATACAAATAAAAGTATTTCTCCAGTGCAAGCCACTATTCAGAGACTAGGCTTGAAAAACAAAAAGCACTGTATTGTCCCCAGAATATGAAACTAGAATTCACTCTGAGGATAACAATCATTTACAACGCACTCTTGGTAGCGGTTAGGTATTGATCAAAAAGACTAAAGCAGCAATGCACAAGATAAATTACTACAACTTAATGGAAATACTGAAACAGCATAGGCCAAAAGAGCTGTTGAAATACTTTACTTCATGAGTGCGTGCATCTGAGACAACTGAAATGACAGCCTTGCAGGTTGCTCGTATGACTCTGCAATAAGAATGCAGTAAGGCATGTGAGGATGTCCTATCAAGCCTGAGAAGATAGATGCACGAGAAGACAGTTTGTGCCAATGAATGACCCTTGTGCCATGTTGCCTGCCATTTGAAGATTTACATATAGAAACATAAGGAAAGGAAAGACTGTAATACAGAGAAATAAATGATAGCACAGATTACTTCCAGTGGGAAGTTTAGTGTTTTAAAACATATATCATGAATAGATTTCAAAAAATAACCAGGAAAAAGAAAAATTAAGATCGTAAGTAGCACTGATGTCCATGTAAATTTCATAGCAATCCTAATCTTTTACAATAAACAGCACTCATGAAAAGCAAGAAATTTGGTTTACGAAATTAGGAAGTTATGTAGCAGTGAAGGAGCATATAATAGCATTACTGCAAGTTAACAATATATAAAAATTGCTTTTCAAGCTTAAAGAGCAGTTAAAGAAAGTTATGTGGCAGATACCTCACAGGCTAGAAGATGATCCATGATATCAATAGTACGTTGAACGTCAACCATTTTATCAAAGCTAATAGGAACAGGAGCAGCACCATCATCAAGTGCTTCATCAACAGAGTAATATTTACAGACCATACCAGCATCCATCTTCGGGTCCATTATCTAATAAGGAACACAAACAGAAATGTTAAATTAGACTAAGCAAACACTTGAAAACCAACATCAGCATAAAAAGAATGCAAAACCATTACAGCATAGGTTATAGAAGGATTGTGCAACTCTTTAATTCTCAAAGCCCTTGATGGCGACCCATCATGTGATACAAAGCAAAAAACACATTTTCCAATTAAATTTTCCCAGCAACTTATTCAAAGATCATAACTGAATTCTGCATGAATTATTCAGTCTACAATACAACAACGCTGCATGTACAAATAAAAAATAAGAAAAACATTGCTGATAATGTGTTACCTCTAAAGCAGACATGGCAGCAAAAAGATTGAAATTATCTCCGTTAATGAGCATACCATCTTGAAGATCTGTGACCAAAATCCATCAAAAAGAAAAACAAATGAAGCATAACAAGCCAAGAAACGGGTAGAACGTCAATCAAGTTCAAAATCCCACCCACATTAACATTATAAAACGTTTCCACAACTCAAGCTTTGCCATCCAAGCACCCTCGCAACGCTTAACCGTGCGAAAACACTAACACAATTCAACATTATCCTTCATATGAACACCATACAGTCAATGTTTTCAAGAAAAACCACAAAAGCTTAGGATCGTATTGAACTAATGGAAACTATACCGCTGCTCTCGATTAACCACGGACACTCACAACACAGATACACACACACACACACATATACATATTTTTGCATTTAATCCAGTTACATTAAATTGCAAATATTGATTAAACTACCCTGCTCACTTCAAGTCTTATCCCTTATGTAAATCCTTTTACTTCGAATTCGAAAGTCCAACACTTTATATATATGAAAACACAATAAACTTTTTCGGATTTTCATCCTTTACTTTTCTATTTTCCTTCATTTTGTCGGGAACCAAACAAAAAGCAGCTGAGAAGGTGAGATTTAAGTTTAGAGTACGCAAACAAGGGGAAAAAGCACAGACCTTTACAGGCAGCGTCGAGGAGGGGCGAGACGTCAGCCCAGACGGTGTGATCGCCGGAAGGAATGGGGGTGCCGCGGTCCGGTAAGGAGAGGTTCACGGTAGCTTCCTCTGCACTAGTCATCCCGGCCATCGTTGCAGATGCTTTGTTTTTTCCACTGCTGCGTTGGAATATCAGTCCTTTTGGTATAACTTCTTGGTTGCTGCTGCCCACTTGCCTCCCTTGAGAAAGTAAAACGAGGAAGGAAGACGGTGAGCGTGGACTGGTTGGGTGGGTCGGGGACTTTAGGGGTTCAAATGGGTCGGGTATGATTTGGTAATCATCATCCGGTTTCCTAGCAATAGTTTAGTCTAAGCTTAATTTAATTTAGAGTTAAACTCTGTTTATTACCATCATGTTTCATGGTTTTCAATATTTAGTTTATCAAGTTTTTTTTATCTCAAAGTCATACCTAAAGTGTTAATTTTAGGACAGTCTCATACATCCGTTAGTCAAACTGTTAGTTCTCCCGTTAAAGTGATGACGTGGCGTCCATGTGAACAATGACTGGGTGCCACATGTCATTAAAAAAATATTAAAATAATTAATTTAAAAAAAAAACATATCCCTTTTTTTTTTCTTTTTTTCTTTTTCCTTTCTTCTTCTTCTTCTTTTTTTTTCCTTTTCTTCTTTCTTCTTCTTCTCTGGGTTGCAGATTCGTTTTTTTTCTTCCTTCTTCTTCTTCTTTTGGGTTGCATATCCGTTTATTTTTTCCTTTCTTCTTCTTCCTCCTTCTTCTTCTTCCTACTTCTTCTTTGGGTTGCAGATTCGTTTTTTTTCTTCTTTCTTCTTCTTCCTCCTTCTTTTGGGTTGCAGATTCGTTTTTTTTCTTCTTTCTTCTCCTTCTTCTTCTCCGGGTTTCAGAATCGTATTTTTTTTTGTCTTCTTTCTTCTTCTTCTTCCTCCTTCTCCTTCTCCTTCTTCTTCTTCCTCTTCTAGGTTGCAAATACTATTTTTTTTTCTTTCTTCTTCTTCTTCTTCTACTGGGTTGCAGATACTTTTTTTTTCCTTCCTTCTTCTCCTTCTTGTGGGTTGCAGATTTAGTTTTTTTTCTTCTTCTTCTTCTTCTTATGGGTTGGGGGTGCGGGGAAGAAGAGTTGGGGTGGTTTTTTTATTTTATTTTATTTTATTTTAATATTTTTTAATGACACGTGGCGCCTAGTCATTGTCCACATGGGCGTCACATCATCACTTAACAGTAGAACTAACAGTTTGACTAACGGATGTATGAGACTGTCCCAAAATTATCACTTTAGGTATGACTCTGGGATGAAAAAAACTTGATGTACTAAATGTTGAAAATCATGAAACATGAGGGTAGTAAACAGTCTTTTGCCCTTTAATTTAAATCACGAAAGGGATGTGAACTTTTTGGTACAACGACATATTTATACTAAGGAAGTGGACAAATAAATTGGTTGTAAATTTGTCACTCATAAGATTCGAATATAAGACTTCTCAGTTACGAGTGAATATGGATATCACTAAACCGTACTATTAAGAGGAATGTGAATTCAAATGCAAAGGAGTTTAGGTTGCAAACCCTCGTAAGTTTTACATTAGCATAATTATAGAAATGGGTTTTCGTTAGCATCATAACAGTTTTTTGGAGGCGCTGCTTATGACGCCGTTATAGTCATTATTATATGATATGTATTGAGAAGATTATTTGCTATGAAAATATCTAAATCAACGTGTTATCATGCGTTTTCTTTCACATCTCGTACGAAAAGAACTCAAATATTGTAATATTGACATTTCTGTTATATGAAAGTCAATATATATATATATATATATTTATATATAACTCGTGAAGTTTTGTTACACTAAATACAAACAAAAAATTTAAATATGTGCAAATCAAGAAGGCAGCGAAACATCGAGTCTTCTTAGCCACACAGAATGGAGCACCATATTAAGCATATCGTAAGACTGAGCAGGACGATGGACCCTAAAATGCCGCTGCACCTCCGTCACACTCTTTTGCAGTTCCAAATACCTCGAGTGCGAAATCTCTTTCAAGATCGTCTTGATTTCGGGTATTTTTTTGGACGGAATGTACACTGAGAATTTGCTCCAGTCAAGAACGTCGCTAAAGGGCAATGAATAGTTGTCAGAAATGAGGACGGGGACGCACCCCATAGAAATTGCTGTGACTACTCTTGGACTTGCCACTTCGTACCCACTAGGGCACAAGCAAAACTTGGCTTTACCCATCAACTTGAAGTAGTCTTCCTTATTTTCTAGGTATTCATGCACTTGCACCTCATTGTCTTTGTCCTTCCAATGCTCCAGCAAGATCTTTCTTATGTGGCCGTGAGATCCTCCGGCGAAGAAGGCAAGGATTGAACCCTTGTCGAGGCTTGTATTTTGCGTGGTTGGACCAAGTTCTCCATACGGTATGTTGATTTCTGGAATGGAGGCGTCTCTTTGGGACTGAAATCCTTCTGATGTATTGGCATTGCATAAAACCCTAATGAAGTTCTGGTAGAACTTGAGATTAGCTTGTGAAATGTCTGGTGCCTGAAATTTAAGACTAACAACATTAGTTAGTTTTTTTGGTATAGACGATGACGTATACTGACCAAATAAACTATTTATAGCATATTTACTTACGGTCATACTTATCATATATATCTTTTGCATAAGTTACAAATAGTTTTTTATTTTTTATTTTTTTTTAAATTTTTTTTTAACACTAATAAAAGATCGAGAAGAGTAAAGGAGGCATACCCAATCATGACAAGAAACCAAGAAATGATCAGCACCGTGGCTTCTATTCCAATAAGGGTATTTTTCAGCTACAACGCCAATATAGTCCATAACCACCCTTTGAAGTTGATCACGGTTATATGTGACAAGAGGCCTGTACAGAAAATTGACGATGTTGGATACACTGATTGGGATGAGGAATAGGTGTGCCTCGTCGGGATGGCGAGCCATGAACCGGCTCTTCCCGCTCTCCATCTCATCGATAAACAGCCCCTCAACACTATAAATGTTGTTGAAGGGCCCGGTGTGAACCAAGGGATGCTCTCCTTCCCTGTAAACCCACACCTTCAATCTTTTCTCCATCTCTGCGTAACTCCTAATCCATCGTACATATCATCATAGTGCTTGGTTAGAATTTAGCATGCCTCGTACTCATCCCTACCATAACAAAGTTCTATAATTTTTGCGTAAATAATGAACTTGTGCTAAGTACTTATTAACCGAAATTTAAGCACGTCACATGTAAGAAATACTTACCACACCAAGAATAGATAAATAAAACTTTCACAAATAAAACCTGTAACAAACTTTCAATAGAACTGATAATCTGCATATAAATCATCGTTTAGTGTATCTGTATTAATGACTTACTGTTATTCGGGTTTTATTTTCAATTAAAAGTTTGTTAACGAGTTTCATGTGCGTAAATTTCTTAATAGGTAAATCGATTAGTTAACTAAGTAATGCAATGATTAAGGTGAAAACAGTTTATAGTGTAAAATACAATTTACCTGCATGGTATGAAACCAAGGCAAAGGAATCGATAGCAATGCGTAAAATAGGCTTAGTAATTTGAATCAGATTAATGAACATCGAGTAGAAAGTTTTACTGCACCAACTGAATGCTGAATCAGTGGTGACGAGGACACACATAAATGGTATATCCGAATGATTGAATATGGGAAAAATTGACACAAATCAGTAATTTTATTTCGAATTAATGGAACATTACTATAGTTGGAATTATATTTTGTGATTCCAATCAACGGTCCACAATTTCTAATGAGTACATTTTGGTTCCGTTTTTTCATGTGAAGTGTTAGAATTTTCATTTGATATGTTAGAACTTTCTTATGTAAATCAAATCAGCATTAAAACATCCGGATTATGTTCCTATAGACATTAATTTTTCCTACGACTTTATACAGTCAAACCCCAATAAAGACAATTAAATAAAAATATGACTGATAGAAAATCAACAATAGAGAGATGATTGTGTTTAGAACTTAACTGATGAAAACAATGTGCATTTCTGTAAATTGATCCTTTTGGGATGAACACCTCTTCATCTTCTTTGTAATTAGACGTTTGATTCTTTTCATGGACTGCTCTCCGGATCGCCTCTCTTGCTCTGGCCAAACCTGCTTCTATTCTCTCCAAATTACTCATTTTCTATTAAAAAACAATAGAAAATTGGAATCAGTGACAAAAAAACTTAATAAATATACGTATATACTCATGAGGGAATATTTTTCACACTCCTCTTTTATGCGGCTCCAATATTCTGCTTGTTTTAGTTCCTTGATCATTGATTTATTTAGTATTGTGGTTAGAAAATAAGAGACGAGCGAGAAAATTATATCCCATGTTCATGTGCCTAAAAATATTTAATTAAAGTAAAATAAAAAAGGAATACTATTGCGCGGCTCACTTTTTTACGTTCCTCCTTCACTATCCAAGTATTGATACTCCTTGATTCATCGGTTGGCAACAAATATGACGGCAACGATGGTGGCAGAGACGGTGGCGGTGAAATGGGTGAAGATGGCAATGAAGGTGGTGATGAAATGGGTGGAGGGGTGTCATGGATAATTTTGATTCCGGAAATGGGAGTAGGAGACGAGAAAATAATATTGGGAAGGTTGGTTTGGTTTAATGGAGATAAGAAAAAGATAAACAAAAGGATAAGAGAAAGAGTTGGTAGCAGTGCAGTAACGATGTGAGTAGAAGAGCCAAGTTCTGCCATGGATGTGCTTTCTTTCTCACTTCTTTGATAAAAATAAGGGAGGGAGAGGAGGAGGAGGAGAAAGGACACACTATCAGGGTATGGGGAGTGAATTGATTCGGCACGGTAATGGATTAATTACAATAATGCTATAGTCAGTCATGCACGCACAAGTGGAGTGATTTTGGTTGTTGATTCATATATAGATAGCATCTGCTCAATTAACTATGATTCATCGTGAAATACTTAAAGGAAAGGCCTCGAAGGGCTACGGTTATGGTATGCAAAATTTGGTACGTGGAGCTTGTGATATCTGATATGATAAATTATAAATAGAAAGTGTTTGATTCTGGCCCTATAGGACAATTAATAAGGACATCAAATCAAAATATGGATTTGTTTCTATGCAATATATTTCCTATATTGGCAAAAAATATTGAATGTGTTGTAAAAATAATTTGAGAGTAGGAGAGAGAGGTCGGTAATAGAGAGAGGGTTCAGCGGTTTTTTAGTTTGTGATTTTTCTTCGTTTTGTGTCTGTATTTATACTAATCTCAGAGTAATATAAATCATGCAATAATAAGATGATAAGATCTTCGAGATTTTATTAAATTCTGAGTTAAGTTTACACAATTTATATATGTAATCACCCTTTCTCGATATGAATATGAAACCCAAACCCATTAGGAATACAAATCTTGGCAAATCATGGTAGAAAAGGAGAATTGTAAATATTTAAAATTGAATTTTTGCTGAAGAGTATTTTCTCTTTCGTACAAGGAAAGAACTCAAATCCATATAGCCACTAGCCAACTCATTTGCCTCACAATGAATTTGTAGACGAATTTGTGTCTTGTACATATCTTTATATGAAAGAAGAGACAATGACAATATCGAAAACAAGGTGACGTTTTTTTATTAATTATGAAATTCTAGGTCACCAATTGGCCCATTTTTCATTGTTGGCCTCAGTTTTACATCAAACGAGCAAAGGGGGGAAATTATGTTGATACATACAATTAAGCCTCGAGCTTAAAGTCAAGTCGTCTCAGCCACACTGAGTGAAGGATCATGTGAATCACATCAAACGGTTTAGCCGGCCTATTTATCACAAAATGTGGACGAACCCTACATACCCTTTTCTGCATTTTCAGATATTTGTCGAATGGAATTGCTTGTAAGATGGTCTTAATTTCCGGTATCTTAGCAACTGGAATTTGCACTGAAAATTTGCTCCAATCAAGCACATCACTGAAGGGCAATGTGTAACTGTCAGAAATTAAGACGGGCACACACCCTGCATATATTGCCTCCACAATTCTTGGGCTTGCAACTTCGAATCCACTAGGGCACAAGCAAAACTTGCTCTGCAGCATAAATTTGGTGTAGTTTAGGCCCTTGGGAAGCTTCTCATAGACTTGAACTTCATCATCTTTGTCCTTCCAATGATCCAGCAAAATGGGCCGGATGGGTCCATGGACCCGTCCGGCAAAGAATGCTAGAATTGGACGGCTCTTTGCGGCCTGACACAAATTGGTTGAGCCCAAATTTCCTTTGTATAAGTAGATTTCAGGTAATGAGACATCCCTTTTAGGTTGAAATCCTTCTGAGGTGTTCGCATTGCAAAGAACCCTAATAAAGTTCTTGAAAAGCTCTTGATTTCCAACTGAAACCTCCGGTGCCTGAATTACGAATGAAATACTAGTTGTTTCAAAATAAGAAACTTTGCATATTTATGATTATTTCATAGTGTTAACACAGTTCATATGAAAAACGGAAAAGAAGTTTGATGGCACAGTTGAAGCAACATATATACGTACCCAATCATGACATGAAGCCATAAAATGGTCAGCACCATTGCTTCTGTTCCAGTAGGGATATTTACCAGCCACGACGCTAATGTAGTCGGTGACTACCCGTTGCAGGCGGTCGCGATTGTAGTCTTGTCTCCGAGTGATAGGCATGTAGACAAAGCGAACAACGTTGGCAACACTCAGGGGAAGGAAAAATGTGTGTGCCTTATCAGGATGTGTAGCTCTGAATGGGCTTTCCTCCCTCTCTATTTCATCAATGAATTGTCCCTCAATTCCATATATGTCATTCAGCGGACCAAAATGTATTAATGGATGCTCTCCTTCCTTGTAGCTCCACACTTTGAACCTCTTCACCATCTCTATGTGACTCCTGCACAATGCATATCTTAATTAGCAAACATTTTACAATGCACGGATGACAATGTATAGGAAGTACTAGTGCACTGGACGACTGGATTTGCATGGCTGAAGTTTGATGATCAGAATCTAGCCTTTCAAACTTTAAGAAAACCCTCTTGGTCAAAGCAAATGATTATTTAGATAAGAGAAACGAGTATAATTTGTGTGGTACATAGAATCTTAAAATTACTCAACTGGTGAAAAGCGTAGGGATTTTTGTAAATGGTTCCTCTTGGGATAAAAGTCTCGATTTTCTGTGATGTATACTTTTTATACTGAATTGCTTCAAGAATTGTTGCTCGTGCTTTGGCCAAGTCATCTTCAATTCTATCCAAACTAGTCTTGCCCTGGTCACCAGGAAATACACTAAAATCAAGTATTAGACAAATTAATTAATATATCAAAATAATTACCATCGCTAAATTCTAACTACATGAAAATGATGTTTCATAATTACTTTGTTTTTAATTTTCAAATTTTATGTTCATTTTTTTTCTGAAAACTCGTATGGTAATTATTTTTAATGTTCAAAATACTGAAAACTGAAAGATGAAAAGTTTTGAAACTGAAACGATTATTAACCTAAAAAATGTAAGTTGAAATGCTTACTTTCGTAAGATTAGCCTTGTGTCTCCTTTGATACATGGAGCTTGTGAGAAGCTCATCAAAATATGAAACTTGAGGTAGGGCTGTGTGGTTGCTCTTTGTTAGATTGAAAGGTGTAGTAGTAGGCTCATCAAAATATGAAACTTGAGGTAGGGCTGTGTAGTTGCTCTTTGTTAGATTGAAAGGTGAAGTAGTAGAAGTAGTATTATAGGAGGAAACAAAGGGAATAATGACATACTTTTGACCAAGCAAGGAGGAGAAGGTTAGAACGAGGAAAATGAGAAAAAAGAAGATAATTAGGGAAAAAAGTGTGGGGCAGCGGAAAGCTGAAGTCATGGCCATGGCTGGCTGGCTGGCTAGCAAGCTAGCTTGACTGTTTCTTCACTGTTGTTTCTTCACTGTTTCTTCCCTGTCGAAGAATCGGCGGGGATGACGATGATCTGAACAGTCATCTGGGTTTATTCAAGAATCTGCAGAGACAGCTGCATTTTTTTTACTTGTATATAAAAAGGGTAGCTCTTAGCGGTTTAGCCGGGTGAAAATCATCACACACTGAAATAAATGCAAAATAATTCAACATGGAAGATTGCAACAGATATCGATGAATTAAAATTCTAGAAAATTTGATGATGAGTATCTTGCAAGTTATGTATTAGAGAAGTTATTAATTAGTCTTTTGCCATGTATATGTACAGCATGGGGAGGAAGAGAATCGTGACTATGTCTGATGAATATGAAAAAAAAATTGAGAAGGGCGTCTGGCCACGCCTTAAAGAGTGCCCCTCACAAAGCATGAGATCTTCTGTGTTTTTACTTGATCTCAAGCAAACTCACTTTAGTGTGAGAATTGTTCTAATCAAATGACGGAGTAACTTCTCAAGTGAATCCTATTTATTAAGGCTCGATCAAGGCTCCTAATATATTTTGGGTAATGTTAGGGAGATTAATTTCTAAACCGAATTTTGAAAATTAAATGATATGGTTGCTGATGATTAGATTATTACTTAAGTGTTAATTAACGTGTTTATTTTCTATTAATTACATATCATTTGATTTAAAATTTTGATCTTCTTAACATTATCTATATATTTCACAAAAAGTAAGAGTCGTTGTTTAAGGCTAGCTAGCTCCCTAGGGAATGGACAAAACGCTAATTCCAAAGGTACACATTGAGTTAGTCAAACTAATGTATTTTATCAGCTTAATGTGCATCTTGATGTTGCTGCTTTTTGATTAAACTGCAAGTAACGTGCTGTTAAAACTCCAACCCAATTATGGTATGAGAGAGTGCGAGAGAGAGAGCTCTCTTCAGCCCTCAATCTCAATATATAGAAAACCTTTAGGAGAAGGAATCCTTATTTTAAAAAAAAAAATAAGAACATCTTCTTGACCGTTAGATTTGGCTTTAATGAAATTCTGTGGTTGAGATTATGTGGCCTGTGATTTAATCTTAGCCACGGAATTTCATTAAAATCAAATCTAATGGTTAAAAGGGTATCCCCATTTTTTTTTTTTGAAAAGGAGGATCCCTTCCCTTAAAAGGGCATATGAGTAATGTTAGAGAGACAAAATTTGTAAACTAAATGATATGTTACCAATAGAAATGAGAATGTTCACCAACGCTTAAGTAATAATCTAATCATCAATTTTCATGTTATTTAGTTTATAAAATTTTGTCTACAAATTTAGTTTCCCTAACATTACCCATTATATATAATATTTCATTAAGAGCAACTTTCTTAATCGTCTTCTCATTTTACTTTTTCAATTTTCCTTTTACCTTACACTATTGGTTAATGATCGGAGACCTTATAATTTCCAGGTTACCTTAAAAAAAATTAACTCTACAAAATCAATTAAATTAGGAATTGTTTAACTGTTCTATCAACATTGTCAAAATTAAAGTGTTTAAGTGAGAAACATGGTTCCGTCAACGTAAGTGTTAGATGACTAAACGATTTCGAACTTATTTCTTTGCAAAAATAATGGTGGCAGAGAAAATTATTAGAATCACTGTTTAACATTGCATGATCAGAAAGATAACAGAAAATGTAAAGTGAGAAAAGTTCACAATAAGAAGGTTGCTAGTATTCATCTCTAACTAAAATACCTACCTTGGGGGTTGTAGTATGCATGGTGCTGGATTTATACATGACCAACAGGTGATGAGTGGACTAATTAATTAAGTCGATTAACAAAGATTAATTACTCAGTGATTGCATGGTGCTGGATTTATACATGACCAACAGGTGATGAGTGGACTAATTAATTAAGTCGATTAACAAAGATTAATTACTCAGTGATGAGTGGACTAATTAATTAAGTCGATTAACAAAGATCAATTACTCAGTTTATTATGTGATTAAAAGTCAAATAGTGTCTAGCTAGTAGACTACCTTGCCTAATTAACAAGTTGTGGGATTCTTTATTTGCATATGCAGCTAGGTATCACGTGAGTTCCGCATATCCCTGCATGAGAAAATGAGATTGGTTTTATCATAAAACCAAAGATCGATATGGAGTTTGAGAGGGGAAAATGCAAACAATATCCGATATATCTTACGAGCGTAGGTACATATAGCTAGCCAGTTTGTGTCCCATTGATTATTGCTGACAAAATTTTACATCCAAGAAAGACTATGGAATGATCAGATACAGTAAAAATTAACAATGGATTAAAAATAATTACACAAGGTGATGACTATGTTGATGAATCATGATCTAAGTTTCGAGCTTAGAGTTAAGTCGTCTCAGCCATACCGAGTGAAGAATCATGTGAATTAGGTCAAATGGCTCAGAAGGCCGATTAAGCACAAAATGCCTCTTAACTTGGGAAACTCTCTTCTGCATTTTAAGATAATTTTCATACGGAATTGCTCTTAAGATGGTCTTAATTTCTGGTATCTTGGCAACAGGAATTTTTACTGAAAATTGGCTCCAATCAAGGGCATCA
This sequence comes from Cydonia oblonga, assembly GCA_015708375.1. Taxonomy (NCBI): domain Eukaryota; kingdom Viridiplantae; phylum Streptophyta; class Magnoliopsida; order Rosales; family Rosaceae; genus Cydonia; species Cydonia oblonga. The sequence continues at coordinate 6,596 of JADOBS010303737.1, read as the reverse complement.
CTGAAAGGCAATGTATAATTGTCAGAAATTAAAACAGGCACACATCCTGCATGAATTGCCTCCACAGCTCTGGGACTTGCCACTTCATACCCACTAGGGCACAAGCAATACTTGCTCTGACCCATTAGTTTTGTGTAGTTTTGGTCCTGGGGGAGCTTCTCATGGACTTGAACTTCATCATCTTTGCCCTTCCAATAATCCAGCAAGATGGGTCGAATTGGTCCGTGGACTCTGCCGGCAAAGAATGCTAAAATCCGGCGGTTGTTTGGGGCCTGACCTAAATCTGGTGGTCCAAGCTCTCGAGGGGGAACATAAACTTCAGGTAGTGAGACATCTTTTTTGGGTCGAAATCCTTCCGAAGTATTGGCATTGCAAAGAACCCTAATAAAGTTTTTGAAGAGTTTAGGTTGGCCTGCTGAAATCTCCGGTGCCTAAAATATGATAAATTATTAGTTGACGTAACATATACACACACAATTTATCATTTATCACAATGTGATACGTAAAGCATTACCCAATCGTGACATGATGCCATGAAATGATCAGCGCCGTTGCTTCGATTCCAATATCGATACTTATTTGCTACGATGCCAATGTAGTCGATGACTACCCGCTGCAAGCGATCACGACGGTAGTCTTGTTTTCTGGTGATGGGTAAGTAAACATATTCGATGATGTTGGCAACACTGAAGGGAAGGAAGAATGTGTGAGCTTCATCAGGATGCGTAGCCCTGAAGGGGTTATCCGTCCTCTCCATTTCATCTATGAAGTGTCCTTCAATGCCGTAAATGTTTTTCATTGGACCAATGTGTACTAATGGTAGCTCTCCTTCCTTGTATGTCCACACCTTGAACCTCTTCCTCATCTCTATGTGACTCCTGATTATTAGCATCACAATTATTATGACAAAATTATCTTGATCATGAAATGATGAAATTGGCTTCTTTTTCTAATATGATAAAAATTGCATAATATTTTGAGAAGAAAATAATAGTAAGTAGTGGTTAATTAGCGATATATTCTCAACTGATGAAAAGCATAAGGGTTTTTGTAAACGCTTCCTCTTGGGATAAAAGTCTCTTCTCTCTCTGAACTATAGTTCCTAGACTGAATTGCTTCGCGGATTGTTGCACGTGCTTCAGCTAAATCTTCTTCGATTCTCTCCAAACTAGTCTTATTCTAATCATAGAACACAAAAAAGTTGTATAATTAGTCAAGACAAGTTAAGTTACCAAATACGTATGTAATTATAACGAAGCTTAATTTTGGTTCCATGCACTAACCTTGTGCGTACTAATCCTTCGATCCATGGAATTTTCCAGAATCCCGTCAAAAGAAACGTGTGGTAGGGCTGTGTAGTTGTTCTTTTTACAATTGAAAGACATAGCGAAAGAGGAAATCAAGGGATCATTATTGAGATGGTTTTCAGGGAAAGGTGAGAAGGTTAGGTGGAAGAAGAGAAGAAACAAGAACGTTACTAACAAAAAAATTACTGTGGGAGATCGGAAGGTGCCTCCGGTAGGTGTAGTAGTAGTAGTTGTCGTCGTCATATGGTAGTGATTGATTTTTCTAGGTCCATTGATTAACATATATACGTACATACGCGTACAATCTTTCACTTTCTTTGTCATTAATTTTCTGTTAAACATAGATTGCATTAAGCCGGAGGAACAAGGAAAAAGACGGTAAAAACAAAGCCAAAGACGGCCCCTAAGGCTAGCTAATAAAGGAGAAACAGATCGAGGCTTAGGAGGTGAAACCAACCCATGCACGAAGAAGAAAACAACAAAATAAAACAAGGGTTTTGATAGAGAAATGTATCCAACGGTATATCTACAAGAACAAATCTCTGTAGTTAATTAATTAGTATATCTAGCTAGTTCATTTTGTATTTAATCACTTTCTAATACATGAGGATTCTACATATTGTATTTAATCAATTTCTAATACATGAGGATTCTACATGTTGTATTTAATCACTTTCTAACACTTGAGGTTTCTACATATTGTATTTAATCACTTTCTAATACATGAGGATTCTACATACAATGATATGACTCACTTTTATAATTAGAAAATGTGTCAACAGATGTATCAATTTTGTGCGTCAAAATAAAATTATTGTTTGGTAACTTTAAGTACCACATTAATTAATTAATTTGTATTGGAATAATAGGGTCATGTTTTGAGTACCACATTAGTTAACTAATATGTATTGGAATAATAGGATCATGTTTTGACTTTTAAAAATATTTTTGGGTTTTTGCATGAGTGGGTACATGTTGATCATCATCGACCTTCTAGTATAAACTATAGAGTATCGACTTAGGAACTGATTGACTAAACTTGATCCCAAGAGGTATATATATTGAGAACTTAGCTAGTCCAACTCATTTGTTTATCAATTTTTTGGGTTTAATTTGTAAAGGCTATAATCCCAATAAGGGATATATAAGTGAATACCTTTGGATCACCAATTTATTGTCGAGACTGCTGCCTTTTGATTGAACTGAAAGTAATGTGCTGTTTAAAGGTGACTCTCCAACTAGATCGATAATCCCGATAGAGATATAAAATCTAATGGTATCATGGAACTATGTATATATGTTTAAATGTAGGATTTATTTATTTTTATTGAGTTTATATGTAGGATTTTTTTAATAAGAAAATAAGAAATAGGTTGTGTGATCGCGATCACATCCAATTCAAATACAGTCGAACAAGAAGGCTTTTTCTGGCCACAGAAGGCAAAGCCTTATCCCAAACATGAAAATTATTAAAATTAAAGTGCTAATGACTGCATTCGCCAAGAAATTTGCCTCCATGTATATGTAGTTCCATGAAATGACTTCAAAAGCAATCGCTAACCACTTGGTGTCTTCAATGATGTTCCTCAGCTGCCAAAGGGGTAGAGCAGATTCCTTTAATTGTATCAATAACTAGTTTAGAATCACCTTCGCGCAAGCTTTCTTGAATCCCTTTCCTTTACCCAACCAAAAAGCACCCCTCAAAGCTAAAGCCTCAGCTACAAAAATGCTATTTTCTCCCAGGCCTCTTGCTCCATCGACAAAAGGCAAACCATCTTCATTTCTGATAACAAAGTCGGCCGCGGCCTTGGAGTTAATAACAGAACCATCAAAGTTGATATTCAGCAGCCCTCTTTGAGGAGGTTCCCATCTAAATTTCAGATTTTATTTTCTAGCCAACTTAACTCCATTGTTAGATTTGCCAGCAGAATAAAAAGGCTTTACTAAGGCTAGAAAGTTTCTCTTTACCTGAATCATCAAGCTTATGTAACCATTCCATCAATCCCAAACGATTGTTATAATTTACAGGTTATATATCCGGGATTGTAGCCCAAACATGTCTTGCAAAATTGCAATTGATAAACAAATGATATTGATCTCCATTATCTGTGGTACATAAAGGACAGTTAGGACAAATTGAATTAATGTGTTTGTTTAACCTTGCCCGAGTTTGCAACCAAGTGTTAGTACCTTCCACATTCTTGATAACAGTTGATGTCTAGTATTGGTACCTTTGATACTGTTTGAATCTAAGTAGCTGACTTAACAGAGAAATTATCATTAACATTTAGGCCCCAACAAAAGGAACCATTACCTCATTTAAGGGCAAAGAGATACTACAAATTTGGTTAACAATATCATCAACAAGCTGCAAAAGTGAGTGCCTCTTCCAATTGTTGTTACAAATAAAATGATTAACTTTCAAGATCCAATCAATAATTGACCTTTAGGATTCAGGGAAAATTGGTTTTTGTACAACTTTTTTAAGAATAAGGTACTTAGTTGTGGTCTGGGTTTAACAGTTTAGGTGGCAAATGTGGCATATATAACAAGACCTGTAACTAATTAGGGATAAAAGAACGAATAAATTCTACGTTTGTTGATGTCAATATACTAATATATTTGCATGGGCGGTCAAACCTTCGTTAATATCATTAAAGAAAGTTGAGATTTCTATCAAAATATAATGTTACACTATCTTTTTTAACTTTCCGATATAAACCAACACTCCAGGTCCTCACAATTAGCATCAAAACTTATATATTAGCACCAACACTCCGTGTTCTCACAATTATTCATCACTTATCCTATATTTGAACGAGAGACTTTAAAATTTTATGAAATTTTTAAATCAATTGTTGAAAATAAACTATTCAAGCACTAATCCTAAAATTGCACTACAAACATACTAAACAAAGAACTTTTGGATGAAACTTCCATCAGATTTATAATGAGTTTAGTTATTTTAAGACAAATAGCCTAAGTTTTATAGAAATTGAAATTCGCTCATGCAAACACACTACAGTTGGGTCTTCTAAATGATTTGTGCCGTGACTCTAAATAAATAGAGGTGGCTTGACCATTTGTGTGACCCCCAATTTGATTCCATCTCCAATGCATGAATTCCTTCATTATTAGAAATATCGTAAGGATGACGTGCATTTATATGTTCTAATTTCATGCAAAGAGTGATTATTCGTGTCTCAATTTCTCAGTACAGTTTCTACTTTCATGGATGAGAAACTGAGAATCTTGTTAATTCCTAACTGAATCTAATTCTAGCCTGATCAACATATGATCATTCAGTGTAATTGTTTAAATCACAGAACAAATTTTTCAACTTTTCTTTTTCCTGGAATTCTTCTAAGCTAAAAAAATACAATGCATGACAGCCTCTGCTTCTCCTCTAAGCTGGCTATCAACAAATCAATAATTTTCCCCTACCCCATCAATACAAATCAAGAGGCTCAACCCTCAACCTACGGCAACCCAAAAAAAAAGAAATAAAATAGAAAGTTAAGTTGTTTCTTGCTGATATGTGACGTAGTATTTAAAGTTTACATGTTGTCACATCCAAAGTTGTTTCGCCAGTCTAGCAGCACAAGAATGGCGCCATAATGCGCCAACGCACCCAAAACCACCAAAACATGAAAAATCTGATGGCTGTGCCCTGCCAAATCAAACCATCCCGGCCTCCATCTCTCCGGAATCCGAGTAATATAAAATCCAGTCCCCGTCAAATAGAAAAATGCCATGGCAGCCTCGTATACTAGAGTGAGGTTGCGCTTTGGATTACCCCAGTTCACAACGCTGCCATGGATGGCGGGGACAATACCAAACAACCCCATAGACGCAAACAAGAAGGCGCGGAACGTGCGAAACTCGCTGCTAGAGAGTTTTGGCGAGAGCAATGTCACGATGGTGAAAATGCCCATGACCGTTATGCCGCCAAGGTAGATGAACTGCCAGCGCGAGTCACATTGGAAGATGTAGTAGATGGGAGGGAAGAAGGAGGTGATGATCATGGTGGTGATGCCAGCGTAGTCTATGCGGAGGAGCATGAGGTTTAATGGATGTGAGTGACATGAAAAGAGGTGGCAAATGGTGCTTGAGAGGAGGCAGAACATAGAGCCGGCGAGGAACACATAAAATGGCCAATATGTCACGCCCATTTCAGCTGATGCTACTGATGATGCAAATTCCATATCCTGAGATGTCATTTGCTTCAAATCGATAAGATTTGTTGTCATCCCCTGTTAAATTTATATGTTGATTAATTTTCGAAATCATATATCAAGGAGATGTTGTGATCACAAGGAGTGGCGATCTTATATGAATACTATAATAATACTATAGTATTAGGAACTTCATTAGAAATTAAAGTCAATTACCGAAATGAAATTACGGGAGACATTTGTGACTCCGCTAATAGGCGTGGACCTGCATCATACAAATACAAATTAAATGAGAAGGGGAGAACTAACTTGCATGATCAAGAGCTCGTTTTAAGTGTTTTTTTAGAATTGACTTACATTTTCACTAATGATTTGATTCTAAAAACTTTTCTACCAAAAACGCTTTCAGCTATTTTAAAAGCACTTCGACAACGAGCTCTAAGAGTTTAGTATCCTAGCTACTCAAATACTTAATTATCACTTAAAATATTATACATCATTGTGTACTATACATCACATGTGATTGGCCAAAACACTTATACTACATAAAATACATCGATGTATAGTATACATTATCTCTTACTTAAACAATCTCTAGATTCTTCAGCTGTTAAATTCTCTGAAAATTTTAAGAGCGAACCCAACAATTATATATAGATTTAGCAATTTATTTTATGCATTGATGGGATGTACTCTAAAATCATAGGGTTTTTGAAGTCTTAAGACTAAAATGTATGGAATAATTATTTATATGTATGGTTGCAATTATTTATTAAAAATGAAGCTAGTAAATTATTTTTAACAGAAAGAGAGATTTTCTAATAATTTTATCCAATAGCATTTATCATATGCTTAGAGTCAAAGATTCTAGGTTCAATTCCTTATTTTCCGACCATTGCTTGTATATAAAAAATAAAAAAAAATTCACAAAAAGACAAAATTCAAATTAGTGTTGCCAAGTTTCTAATTTCATGATCAGTCATTATCCTTTTGTGATTCTAATTTTAAAATTAGTGATATCAGATACAAATAGAAAAAAAAATCAAAGTTGCCAAAAACAGAATTAGAAAGAGTAAAAGAAAGAAAATCCCCAACCAACCTGGCAAAAAAGCCA